>WAAG01019155.1:231-18189 GCA_013390105.1 Tichodroma muraria | reverse complement strand
CCCCCCCAAAAAAAACCCCAAACTAATATAAGCATATAAGCAGGGCAGTGTTTTGAACTGGGCAATAATGACCCAAGGAAAAGCTGGTGCACTCAAGCTTTCCCTAAGTAACTTTGCATCTAATATAATCTACTTTTAACATATTAATATAAANTTTAACACAATATTATCAACCTCGTGCAGCATAAAGCAGTCTTTGCCTTTCCTACAGCAGACGTGCATCCCACCTTTGACAACTCCATTTGGTGAGACCATGCTGCTAAATAGAGGCATGGAAAACTTTTAGTGTTGCTTCCCTGAAATTGTACATTTTTCACTTGAGTTTTTGTGATATCTTTGCCTATAGGGCTGAAATAGGATGATGTTCAGTTCCTGCTTCTCTGAACTTTTGACACTCTTGCTGGCTGTTTTCTGTATGTTATTCCCTATCCAGTCCAGATGTTTCTGCACACGAGCCACCCAGCCATTCAACTTGGTTTTTTTTGGAAGGCAAAGCCTTGATTTTGTCCTGGGATGGAGGGCAACATTAGAATGTGGAGAGTACCCATTTTTTGTGGAAGGACTCCAGTGGCTTCGGCATTCTTGTATGATTGGATGTGGCTACTGTCCAACTACTGCTTCGAAGCTGGCTGTGGCAGAGGCTGTGTGATTTCTGTAGTGTTTCTTTGGCCTGTTTTGGGTGCCCTGTTATGTGTGCCTGAGACTGTAATTTGAGCTCGTGGAAATCCCACAGGAATGGTCCTTGGGATCACTGGCCCTCCTCTCAGCCTGCGCTTGACTGATGCTGCTTGCAGCCTGCACTCCCGAGGGACCTTGATGTTTTGAGCCCGAATTTGGATCTTTTCTTCCCTTTAAACGTATGTTGACTTGTAGTATTTCTAAAAAAAGGTTATGTGAAAAACTGGCTGATCACTCTTCAGGCCAGATTTCTAAGCTAGCTCTGCACCGAGCACATCTCCCTAGGATGACAGAGCCTGGCTGAGTTCTGCAGCCATAAACATGACAAAATTTTGAAGGTACATTTGTCATAAAAGCTGACTTTGGACTCTCTTGGCAAAACACTTTAACTTCTTGTTTTGGGCCACAGTGCTTGTATGGGCGGGAAGAGTATCTGGAAACCCGGCCTTCTTCACGGGGCTCTTGGCCTAGCTTAGGCTGTCTGGGAAATAAAAACCTGGGTTTCCTCTGACTGTCCCTATGGCTTGCACAACACACTTTACATTAGTGCATTGCTGGAATAAGTCCACGAGGGAGGCAGAAGAGGAGAAAGGAAGTTCATGTTTTCTAGTCAGAAGTTTGAGAACAAACTTCAGTGGTGATGGAGTGGGGGCTTTGGTGTGTGCCTTGCTGTAGGCACTGCCCAGTTACTGCTGGGGGCAACACGAAGCAAAGGCTGAGCAGACACTGAGAGCACACCAGAGTGAGAACATGAAAAAAGTAAAATGAGGGAAGATAAAGGGCTGAAATACAAACCTTAAAGAGGAAAGATTATTCTGTTTCTCCCCCTTTCAAGTTTTTGGGATGCCAGTTTTGACTAAAAGGTGCATGGAGGAAGGACTGTGCCCTAATCTTAAAAATTAGGGATGCTATTTCATCTGCATTGGATTGTTGTGGTTTAACCTAGCAGGCAGATAAACACCACACAGCCACTCATGCCCTCTGCCCCCACCACCAGAGGGATGGGGGAGACAACAGGGAAAAAAGAGTGAAATTCATGGTATGAGATAAGTACAGTTCAGTAGAAGAGAAATGGAAGGGTAAATAACAGCAATAATAATGTCAATAAGAGAGCTAAAATACACAAAACAAGTGATGCAGGATGCAACCACATCCAGTGGCCAGGAAAAGAAAAGAATATTGGTAGTACCATTAGGAGTGTTAAGGAACACTGGTATCAATTCCAGTGTTCACTGAACAGTTTGATCACTTACAATGAGAATAATTAAAAACAGTTTCCTGAGAAGGTGGTGGAATTTGCCAAGCATCCAAAAAACAACCAGATCATTTTCAGGCCCTGATTATTTCCTGATGAACTGCTTGACCCCAAGGGCCTACAGCAGCCATGACAGTCTGCCTTTGCAAAGTCCCTTAGAATAGATCCATTGAAACACAGACATAATTACACCTCTCCTCACAATGTTATATTTCAAATATCCTCCCAGTAATCAGAATCACTGCAGCGTGTGAGGAGTGAAGAACCCCTTTATCCTTACAGCAGAAAGCATATGAACTCTTATGAGCTAAAGAAGGTTAATAATGGGAAAGGCTAATAGAAAAGGCTTTGAGGCATCATCATAGTCACAAAAAAGGCATGAGGAAATCTGAGAGCGAGTGACAATGCTGCCCCTTTACCAGAGAATGCCCCGATGCAGCGTGAGTGAGAACAGGAATCCTCTGCCTCCCCCGCAGAAAATCAATGCTACAGAGGAGTTGTTGTATATTTCAGTTTGTTCCCATGGTTTTAATCTTCTAACTTACTCTAATTATTCCTATTCAAGGCAGATTTATGTTTGGCAACTTTACATTAGAAAGAGTTCCCTTTAACAGAGCAACACGTGCTTGCAGGCGGGATGGGGGGAATATGATGTGTTCAGATGCAGTGTGAGGCAGTTACTTGGCCAAGAAAATCTCTGACACTGCTTGTGCAGACAGATTTTGCCTTATTTGCAGTAGGCTCTCTCTGTCTCCCCTTGATGAAGAACAACAATGTTGACCTCATAAGGGATTCCTTCCAGTTTGTTTCCCAGGGTTTTTTTGGTACTCATACATAGTTTTTTTTTTTAACCACTGCATTTTTTTTTATTTTTTTTTTTTGCATGAGCAGTACATAACACAACAGTAAATCCATAAGAAGTTTCCACCAGCTGTGCTGTGTTATGCTGCAGCATTCTGCTTTCCGGAATGGAGAACAAGTTTTTGTCAGCTGCCCTCAGTACCCTCACAGTGGGACAGTGACTTTGCAGGAGGGAGTGGGACACACCTGACACCTTCCTGTAACCAGGAAAGTCTGAAAAATTCCAACGTGTCATAGGTACTAAGTGTCTACAAGCTGTATCAAAATTGGTTTCCTACGAGGGGAAAAGTGAGGAATTAGTTGCTCTTGCTTTTTTTTTCAGGAACTGCCTGTCTTTCTCAACTGGAAATGAGCTTGAGGGGCCTATTAGAAGGAGGCAGGGGAGCCATAATGGATGTAATATGGCACATGACAAGGAGCTGAGACCAGAAAGTTTAATAAACAGCATGGAAATCTGTGGGAAAACAACCTCTGCTAGTTCTGCTGCCTGTACAGAGATGTGGACTTTGCAGTTCCTCCTCAGTGGGAACAGGTGTTAGCTGGGGAGGTGACCATTCTTCCAGATAGAAAGCAACCAGTAGTAGGGACTTTATTGTGGGACAGAAAATGAGATCACAGAGCAAACAAGGGGCTGAGCTAGGAGGGGAGCCTGGAATTATGGCCAACCACCCCCCAAAGGCATTGCTTTGAGCTGCAGAAGGTGACTGATGTCACCTATACACAGAGACACACCAGTGGCTCGTAAATGTATTTAAAACGGAGGAGTCAGTGAGCTCTATGCTCACGAGTGTTACTTCCAGGAACTTTACTGAAACAGTCTCCAAAGTCTGTGGACTGTAACTATACACAGTGAACAAAATGTGCTGGTTTGACTGAAAACCTGTGATTTGTTAGATTAGCAGTTTGCAGAGATTGAATTTAGCAGTAAGTGAGGGTTGCTAACTAAAAAAAAAAAAAAGAGAAATAGATATTGATTTGTCTAATTATATGCAGGGTTTATTTAAAGTGGAGATTAGTCAGCTTTAAAAAAGAAAAAAGGTTGTAATGAGTAAATGTATTTTGTGCTCAGTGCATTTATTTTTGGAAGCATGGAATTCCCACATGTGGTATTGTTTATTTGGTTTTAAAATATATAGAAAGAAATGTATTTTTGATACCAAATTTTCTTGTCTTTGAAAAAGTATAGGTAGCCCCAGGTTATGTCTATGGTGCTGGCAAAGTGACGTTTGACTTAATGAAAGAGATTTTACATGCCCCATGGCCATTAGTATTTTTGAGGAGAGTAACAAGGACTTTGATGATTTGTCTGTGAAAAGGATGCTGGGTCTGCCTGACAAACTGAGATGGAGCCATGTCTTTGTGGAAGCCATGCAGGGGTGTTTTCCTTGTCCCACTTGGTCTCCATGAATCCTGGGAAATGAAGTGTGGCAAATGACAAATTCCTGCTGGATTTTTCTTCTCTCTACTTTCATTAACCTTTGAATAGATATTATTTTAATTAAAATAATCTTGACAGCACCTATGAAAAAGCTGTGGGGGTTGTAACAGCAATTAAGTGTGTTGTCAAAGATGATAAGCAGCCTGGTATCACAGGAAGGAAATTAACACTCTGACCAATAACGGAGCAGTAATCTTAATCCAGCGTTTTTTGCCTCTCAGGAACTCTTTAAAAAATGGATGGATTTTGGAGACCAGGCAATTTTAGAACACGACAGTTAAGCAATCAGTGCCATAAAACATCTCCATTTTAAAAGTCAATGTCATACTGGTGCAATAGTGGCTGATGGCCAGCCAGCAAGAAATGTGAGGTTAATTAGGCATTAACAACGCAAAGCCATGATGATTTTCCTATATTTTTGATATCAGAACGATTGGGAAGTGTATTCAACATCAGGTGCTGGTGGTGGAGCTTAACAGTGATCTGCATCAGTGCCAGGTGTGCGTTAGGGTTGTCCACGGCAGAGAGAAGGCATGGGAATACTGGCAGCCCTCTGCTGTGAGGAGCACAAGGTTTGAGAGCCTTGCTTTCTAGGTGACTTGTGTCACCACAAGTCTTTTATTACTTAGGACCTGCTCTGAGCACATAATTCACAGGTCTTGTGGTAAATTGCAAATTTCCTAAATTGTAGCGTTTTGCTCATCTTAAAAGCACCGTTAATCCTCTAGATGACCAGCATCACACTGGGGCAAGTGGAATTAAAACTAAACCCTCTGTGCTGGCCCTGGTAGGGAGGCACTGTTCTCTCCCCTGGAGGTGCAGGTGGAGCTGCTGTGGGTGCAAGGGCTGGATTGCTCTGCCCAGCACGATCACGGGGGCCTGGAGGGAAAGGCTGCCCAGGAAGGAGCAAGCTGTAACAACAGCTACAGTTTTACTGTGGGAGAGGATGGCAAGGGATTGAACTAAATGTTGGAGTCAGAGGGAATCCTGGAAGAAGAGACTGGGAATAGTCCATCTGTAGGTACCAGAGCAGATCTGGGCAGGCTTGTAGGACATGGAATGGATGAAGGTGTGCTTATTCATAAAGTCTGAGGTAAAAATGAGGCTGAAGAAAGTTTGTGGTTTCCTGGGTACCCATATAGCTCTTCCTGAGGTAGACGCTTCTCTACATGTCACCAGTGAAGGATTTCTAGGTATCCTGTAGGAAAGGATTAAATAGAGAAATTCAACTACTATGTCAACAAGAAAAGGGCTGACAAGTTCGATAGAGATGGTCCTGCCTTGTCCTTATCCTGGCTTCCCAGATGTAGTCCAAGCAGAACTGCTCCTTGGCATTTAGGGCTTTTTAGGAGGGTTTTGCCCTCCTTCTGCACCTCTGTGCTCCAGCTTGTGCTCCTCTCCTTCACGTTTTCTTGTCCCACTCTCAGCAAACGTGAGAATTCAAGAATGGAATGATAGCATGTCGTGTTCCTGGTCAGAGAAACCTGCACTGTAATGTGCCTGAGATGTTTCAAAGGGAAGCAACTTCCTCGTCCTGCTGAAGCTTTAGTAGCCCACTGTCATCTCTAGTAATGTGTGTGTAGCAATCTATAGTGTGGACCCATCTACACAGGGGGGTTTTTAACTCCCTTTCTCATCCCTAAAACTAAACCAAATCTCTACAGTTAGTTGAAAGCTGCATCTCGGAAGAGCTGTGGTTTGGGGAAGAAGATAATAAGTAGCAACATGCTAAAGAAAGAGCTTATTTCTTGTTTGCTTTGAAGTGTGAAAAGACTGGATCCTGCTACTGCAGAGACTAATTCAAAATGTAGCATGAGAAAATTCCCTCCCCAAGGGCATTTTCACTGTAAGGGAACGTAAAAAATCCAAGCAAAAAAGCAACACGTAAGTTACGAACCAGGGAACAGGGGGACAACAAGTGCTTCTTTTCTTCTCTGTTAGGATATTTACTGTTTGTTCCTTGCAAGCCTCCAACTTACAGCTCTCTCGTGTCTCCTGGTGCATGTGGAGGAAGGCTTTGACCTGAGGGACGATGACAGCCAGGACCAACTCACTTCTTGGACTAAATCAGGAGGGAGATTCCTACAGCTTCAGGAGCAGTGTGTAAGGGAGCCCAGCAGGCAGCAGTGGCTGGGGATGCCCTAAGACAGGCTGGGCAGGACTGAGAGACAGGGGCTCAGAGCTGCAAAGAGGACTAAAAATCAGTGTATAATGGAAAAGGGCAGCAATGGAGCACATCAAGGGAGGATGGATGGGAGCAGAACAGCAGCCACTGTGAAAGGCACAGTGAATGAGGAAGCTGGAGAAGAGAGGAAAAGGCAGCAGGGACAAAAGTTCATCCTCTTCAATGATGACAGAGTTTTGGGAAATTGAACTAAAAGCTTCCCTTCTGAGGAAAGTCTCAGATCTGAAGAGCTCCATGGATCAGTAATGATGTACACTGAGTTTCAGAGTCAGCTTCCAGACTGAATGTACAGGGGAAATGGCCATACTTTCTTACTGATAGAATAGGAGCAAAACTTAAATGCAATAGAAGCCAAACATAATTTCCAAAGTATTTTCCTACTTTACAAAGCCAGAAGTTTAGAAGGTTTATTTTGTAAGACAACAACAAGCAACATGTAAAGTACTTCTAAGAAGACACCTGTGCTGTGTAAAACCAGTAACATAACCAGACATAGCATGGGTGGTAAACCAAACTTCTGGTGCTCTGCATAATATCATTAAATTTTTTTTACTAGAATTATTTAATTAAAAAATAACAGCCTACATTTGTTGAAACTGTGTCAGTGTCTCACTGCTGACAACAATTCTCTTTTAAAAGAAAAGGTTTTTACAACTTCCAGTAAACCACATCTGGATTTTTAACTGCATTGGAAGTTTTTAATGTGTTTTTATATCAGACTGTATTGTAATGGAATTGCTATTTATCTCCAGATTTATCCAGTTCCTCCTCTCTGGACTATCTTACATTTATCAGGGTCTTTAATTATGTTCCTCTACTAGCTGACCACTACAAAAATTGAAATCCTCACCACAAATCTGTAAAAATGTTTCCACTTGCATCGGGAGACAAAAATAGAATAATTCCATGTCTTTTTGGACGGATGCCTAGCTGAAACTATGCAGGGTTTGACTGACAAGAGGATGTAGTCTTTGCTGAGAGTGCTTTCTTTAAGGTCCTTTTCAGTTTTCAGGAACATTTAAGTAGATGAATGAAGAGAGGATTTATGCTAGTTTCTCTTAATTTTTGTTAACTGCCTGCTTTTTTGTAACTTTTGTCTCCTGCAACAAAATCTTTTCAGCTCTTCGGGCTTGCTGAATATATAATCACAAGCTGGTAAGTAGTAACTTCAGAGAGTTTTGGGTTGAAATGGCACTCTATTCTTTTGTGTACAGCTGTGGTAGAGGAATAAAACCCCTTTGTGCAGATAAGGAAAAGCAGAATTATTTAAATGCTCAGTATTTGCCAGGGTTATAACTGTAAAGTGTAGTCTTTCAGTGGTGAATAAATACTGTTAACACATAGCTCAGCCTGCGAATGCAGTGGAGAGACTTTACTTGAGTAAGTTGGGAATTATTTTGCGTCTGAGTGAGCTCTCCTCACTGCACTGCACGGCACGTTATCCGTTTCCTGGGGAATGTGGATGGGAGCTTACAGAGCACAGCAGGTAATTGGCTGCTTCAGTTGGAAAAGCAGAAAAAGGATATTTGTTGGTGTATATATAGCAAGAAAACGAGGACAAATGGTAATGGCTGTTGGGTGATAATATCTGTCCATAGTCTTCTGAGGTGTCTGTGAGATTGAATCCATACAGGCACTTTGCAAGGGCAGTGGGTGTGTTAAATGTGAAGTTCAAGCAGTTGAGCAACTTTTTCTGTCAGTGCATTTCAGACTGGAACTTTCATACGCTTTGAATGTAACAAAGAAGGTGAATGCGTGTGTGATAACACAGCTTTTTTTGAGTGATTTCTTCTGCTGTTCAGGGCTTGTGTTTCTGTATCTCAGCACGCATTTTTTGTGTTGCTACTTTATTTTGAAGGATACCTTCTTTTTATGTGAACGGTCTTATCTGATGTCTGTGGAAAGCAAACATAGCTCAGCCTTTAGGAACTTTTTTCTCAGCGTATGCTGAGGCAAAATATTTCCTCTTGGAAAGGGAAAGCTATTACTGGGTTAGGTACTTTTTCTCAGTTGCACATGTGGCAGTTTCTACAGACAGACTGAAAAAAAAAAGCTGTAATGGTATATCTATGTTTTTTGTTTAAAGTGGTTTATGTCCAGGTAGGGCGGGGGAGTGTGTTGATAGTGTAAAGACAGACATGCCAGGTTTCTCCTAAAGCAGGGCCATTTTCATGGAAATTTTTTGTTCCCTGCTTTTTCTCTCCCTGCTCTCTTTAACCAAATGAAATACGTGCTTTAAAGTCAAGGCTGATAGATACTAGAATAACATAAAATCTAATTTAATTTTCATAATATTGTGTAAAAAACACCCACCTATCTGAGGTGTGATATTCCAGAAACCTATGCCTATGGGTAAATATGTATGATGGATCTCACTGGAGCTGACTGACACAAGAATATAATTACTTCAAAAATGCTTGCAGTTTTATGTTGCAGGATTCCAGTCCTTGGAGAGTTTGATTTTGTTTCCTGAAAATCTCATCAAGAACAATGTACGCTGTGTTGGATGGTGAAGTTGTGCTGCATGTGTAGAAAGAGACAAAATGAAATATTTTATGGGTTTGGTGTGTCTACATGGCTGTATGTAGGGAGAATACTTGGAAGATTGAAAAATAGATTATACATTTTTAGCATTTTACTATCTGTAACAAGCAAAGATTTGTTTCCTCCCCCTTGGTAAAGAGGATATCCAAGTGTTTCTTTGCTTCTTTTATACACCCTTGTACTCTTTGAGGTGGCTGTAAATTTTCATCAGTGTCATATGAGGTAAAATGTGTATTAAAGCATTAAGGGAAATGGGGTTAAGACATACACTGTCTAATAAAAGAAATTAGTATTTTTTGGCAGTCATCCTTTGGCCTGTGTGATTTTTTTCCAAAGGGCACTGACACTGCTCCTGGTATGTTTAGGACTGCCATTCTGTGAGTGGACATGCTTTTTACCCATTGACCTTTTTTATTTATTTTGTTGAATGCCAAATACTTAATGTGTCATTTCTGGCAGAAAGTTCTGGTGATCAAAGAAGAAACAAAATGGGCTTGAAGCAGGTTGCTGGAAAGGCACACAGAGGATGGCACAGCCATGGAAAATTCTTTTTTTTCCTGCAGGAGTTGCGTACCAGTCCTCATACCGACTCAATGAACACAGGAGGAAGCACATATTTTCCTGGGCCTGGAAAGCAAATGTGGCCTCAGAGTGCAAGGTTTACTACCAGGATAATTGGCTAGAGTGGCACGAGCGACTGCCTGCCAAATTTCTTTTGCCTCCTGTGTACCTGGCCCAATTAACTCCATTCTTCATTCTTCAGTCATCTCCCCAGGTAGCTACCTGGTCTTAATGGGCCATAAAATGCATGGCACTGCTCCATATGGGAATGCTTCGGGGTGTAGGGGGTGTCTTAGCCCTTTGCAGGGGTCTCTGAGAGCGTCAGAGGCAGCAGTGCTGTCCAAACAGAAATTCAGAGGATGTACCTGTGCCCTCTTCCTGATTACTGGAAGAGTCTCTTTGGGTAACGTAGGCCGTGAGATGAAAGCTGGATTAGTTTGGGAGAGCAGCACAGAGGACCCAGCAGAGTAACTTTGGCTAAGCACAAAGGGAAGAGCTTCAGCTGGGATTAGGTAGCATTGTTCTTATCTCTTAAAAAAGATTTCTTCTTTGCTTTTGCCTGCCTGCCTCCCTCCCGAGTGGGGATTAACCATAACTTTTCTAATTGGGCTTGTAAACGGATTGTCCTTAGTTACAAGTCCAGCAACTCTGTTCTTTCCCTGCTATGTTCCCTGGGCTTCCTGGCCTCCCACCCTCCATCTGCAGAGGTCCATGGGGTGAGAGGTAGCAGGGGGCAGCTGGTCTGGTGAAAGACATTCTTTCCACAGACTTCAGATTCCAAAGACAAAGCCCTAGGAAAGCCTGAACCTCTGGAGGTGAAGCTCTACAGGGAGGGAAAGCACTTCTTGCTGTGATTCCAGCAGAAGGCAAGAGATTCACAGCTTTTGGGTAGGCTCATGCTTGAAAACATTTTAGCAGGCTTGTGACTTTCAAAAGAGCTTAGAGCTAGCCATTAGTTCATTTCTACCTCCGAGGTTCATTTGAGTGGGTGCTTTATATTAGCTGTGAATAGTAGGCAAGTGGTATTTCATAGAAATTGTGTAGAGCCAAGGAATGTATTTGATTACCTGTAACTGTTCCTTGGGGTCTTCCACAGAGATCTGCTCAATCTCAGGATATTAGAATAGATATCTAATAATATATCTATTATTAGATATATAATCCAGAGCCTCAGAACTGAAACTATTGATTTAAACTGGAGTGGATCACTGGGACCCCAAAAATTTAGGGCTAAGCCAAACTTCTCAGATCCTGTCTTCATTTGCATATTTCTGAGTATCCTTGAAATCCAGCTGCTCTCATGAAGACTGAGAATTGGAAAGTTGGATTTCTGACTCATATTTTTCTGAGAAAGTTGAGACATATTGGGATAATACACCTGCTCTCTCTCTCTGTCACACTAAGTCATCTAGGGAATTTAAAACATTTTGTGGATTTAAACCTGCCCAGCTCTCCTGTCATACAGGAATAACCTGTGGAATCAAATTTACTTCTCAAACATGCTTATTTTTGCACCTTCATCCTCAGTTAGCTCAAGGGAGAAAAAATCTTTCTTTGGTGGCCCTGAGCTCTGTCACATGGAGCTTCACATGAAAATTTCTGATTCCAGAATTCCAACTTATCAAAATTTGCAATAATTCAGAGTTACAGAGATTTTTTTTTTTCCCCATATCTAACAGAGACCAGGGAAAATCCACTTCTATAGAAATTATGCTGTTTTTATACTCTCACATCCCCAGACTCTGCACCCTGGCAGAGTCCCAGTGTAATTATAGAGCCACATTAATTTGTCTTTGGCCAGGAAAAGCCCTTATAATTTTAAGTAAGTCATATCTACATGAAATAATAATAAAATCTGTGAACTTGTAACATACAAGCATCCCTGGAGAGGGATGAGATTAAAACCAGAGGTGCTGGTACTTGTTCCACTACTTTAATGACCTCTCCCTGCAACACCCAACTCACTGACCTCTAGAATTGTTAGGGAAACTCAAAATGGTTCTGGGTCACTGAGAATTCTGATCCTTTTTGCGCTCTTGGTTTGGAAGGAGTTAAAACTAGTTCTGGAAGTGAATTGAAATATTCAACGTAAGAGTTTTCCAGAGGGGGCTGTGCTGACTGAGGGTGGACTTTGCACTTTCTGCTGTTCTCCTGCTCTCTTAAACTGTGAAAGGTGTAACAATCCCACTGGCTGTGGGGCCCCCAAGGGATGGCTCATAACAAAGTAATTTGGTCTTGGCCTAGTTCAAGCATTCTCAAGAAAAGTCAAGCCTGGCTTTGAGCTGGATCACAGTCCCAGGTGGCTGAGAGCTGTCCTGCATTGCCCATGCCAGGCTCTCAGGCTGGCCAGGTCAGGTCTGTGGGAGCAGCACCCACGTGCTTGATTTCACTGAGTGTGTTAGCTGGGACACAGGTATGCTGCCCTGCTCAGTGCAGTGGAGCAGGGTTAGTGAAAACATTTCACTGCTGTAATTTCAGCAGAGCAAACATGAAAAGGAGTAAAAATCAGACCATCTGGGCAGCACGGGCTCTGTCTCCCATAAGGGGTTTGCACACAAGAAGACAGTGCACCTCGTCTGATGCAGGAATTGTGGCTCTGGCTGGGGTTTAAACCCTATTTCTTTCCATAGCTATGCACCAGATACACCCTCTATCACCAGCTCTGTGTCCCCTTGTGAGGATGAAATCTTCCTTCTCCTCCTTGTCTCCTTCTTCTTCCTTCTCCTTTCTTCCTTCTCAGCTGTGGGGCAGCAGCTGCCAGGGTCCTGGTGCTGCAGGGAGGTCGTTTCCAGGGCTAGACCCAGAGAGGCAAAAGCAGGAGAGCTGAACAAATCTTGGCAAAAGCTGATCATGCCTTGGCTAAAGTCTTTATTCCTCTGGCTTGCTGAAGGTCTGCTGAGGGAGCCAGAGGACTCGTGCAGCTCTGCAGCCAGCTGTGCGAGCCTGGTGCAGGAGTTAGAACTCACTCAGGCAATATGGCCGTGTCTATTGTCTTATTCACTCTAAAACGTCACCCTGTGTTAATTATCCTTTTCACATATGTCAGAAGTGATGTATGATTAATAAATAAGGATATTTCAGGTGTTGCCTTTGATGCTGTGTCAGAGGGTGACAGGTGCAGGCTGTGCTTGCTGAGCCCTTACTGCAGGTGGAAACTGCACTGGGGTCCTGACTGCAGCACACCGAGCTGGTGACAAGGCAAAAAAAACTTAAGTTCAAAAAGTGTCTTGGAAGCATTTCTCGAGAACAAAACATATTGCAAGTAGTGTATTTCCAGCCAGCGAGGGCCCCTTTAGTAATAGCTTTGCTGTTAGCTAATTTCTGTCCTTAGGAGGAAGTGGCTTCCTTCCTCTCTTCATTTAATTCCTTTGCCGTGTTGACCTTCACCTGTGTGACTCGCTCCCTGAAATCCTCTCGGGAGGATCAGTGTCAGTTCTAATAAGCCAGCTGTCACTTTACACCAAACAGAAAGTAAGTGCTCCATTTGTTAAATGGGCCAGGAGAACCCAGAGGCTTTTTCTACCATCCTCGTTGTTTTTTTTTTCCCAGGGGAAAGTGTTTTACTTTGACGTGACTGAAAGTGCATAAAGCGGATCTGAAGCTGCGGATTTAAGTGTCTTGAGCGAGGACTGCCTTTTCATGTAAGGCTCTTCTTTATTTATCAGCTGTACTGAAACATGATTAGAGTTACAGCTCTGGGCACAATGAGTTTTCTTGTGTTTCCAGCCAGAAGATAAGGGATGCGCCGTGTCAGGAATGCACTTTCTGGAATTTTAAAGGAATTTCTTTCCTTTAGAAAGCTGCACAGGAAGACACAGGAAAAGTAAGATTGTTGTGCTGAGCTCTTGGCTGCCAATGCAGGGTGCAATTCTGCTTCTTGTTGGGAGTTTTGCCATTGACTTGATTGCCAGCAGGACAGCTTTTCTTTGTCACAGCTGTTTATTTATTGCTCCCCTCCTACTGCTTTGTGGTGCTGACAAGCACAACCTGTGCCTCTCCAGCAGCTTGCACAGGTGGATTGTATTTACACCACTAAGCATGGAAAGTATTTGAGAGTGGAAGCAAAGGGGAGCGCTATATTTTTGTGCCTTTCACACGGTAGCTGGTGTCTGAATACAGCAGCTCGTGGAGCACAGGTTTTTAAATGGTGTTTGACAAATGTGCAATCGGTGCGTGTCACTGGCTGACCACCACTGGAGAGCAGCTTGAGACAGGAAAAGAAAGTGCAGCCCTGGTGTGCCAGAGGAAGGCCATGGTTGTTTTCCATGAAACTGGAGGCTGTGTAAGTATGGCTGCTTCTGGGCATTTGACTCTGTGGTGGGGATTTTGAAGCTGAAAAGAGAGCTGTATGTGGAGTCAGATGAAGATGATGAAACGTTGCCCCCTGGCTCCGCAGGTAGGCTCTGTGAAGCCAGCCCCTCTTCTTGGGAAAGGTGAGGCTGCTTGGCCGTGCTCCTCAGGGCAGCTCAGAGCCTTTTGCTCAGTATTGTTTGGAGGTACCTCCACAGCATTGCAGCAATATCCCACAGGCTGTGGGATATCCCTTCCCTGTGGGCAACTTCCCAGGGGCTCTTCAAACTTCTCCTGTCACTGCTGTTCCTTTGCCAACAGAGTCCAAGGGAGAGCAAGCTGCTTAGTGCATGTTACAGGAGGCTGCCCAAGCTTTACCCTGGAGATGATCTTCTCTCCTTCCTGGCTGCAGAAATGGGAAGGGCAGCTTGCCTCTTGTTCCCCTGGGCATTTAATTTGTCCTTGTTTCACGATCTGCGTTGGCTGGAGCCTTAGGGCCAGAATCTTTCTTTGTTAGCACCCTAATTTATACTCTAAACTAAGTTTCTACAGTAACTGAAATAGATATCTGAGAATGATTTCAGGATATTTAAATCTAGTTCAGTGTCCAATATACCATCCCTTGGCCTGAGTGAGTTTTGAAACTGTGTATGTATGACAAATATATGCCTGTCTTCTCTGTATTTTCCCGTGTGGAAAGGCCTTAAAAAGTTCAACTCTAGAACCTCGTGCTTGGTCTTGCTCTGCAATAAGCAAACTGCAAGCTTTTTGGAAGCAGTGCAGGGTAATTAGCAAAAACTTTCTATATATAAAATAAAGGATAGCTTCCTTTTCAAGAGATCTAGGATTGAATCTATTTTAAATAAAAGTGTGTATAGAAGTGTATGACTGTAAAAACTTATACATGGAACCAACAACAGACTATTAGCCTGAAAAATGTGCACACAACAGATGTCTTTCAGCATGTACTACTTAGATGTAAACCTAGAAAAACAAAATAGATTCTTTTTTGGTTAGATCCCATCATGTAAGGGAAGTCAAGTAATTTGTAGACTTGGTGTAGTTCCTTGCTGTTATAGTTGGAAAACAGGCAACACACAATTCAAAAGGTAGTTCCTGCTTTTGATAAAACTTGGTCCAGGTCACTCCCTGTGGATGTGAGAACAGTTGCTAATTAGGAAAGTGAAATGCTTCCTTGTGTAGGTACAGGGCTCTGAAGCCAGCTAATTCAGTATGCTCTGAGAGTGCTGAAATTGGGCCACTAAACACTTGTTGATGTTTAATTAAATTGTGATTTATGGACTCAGACTTCCTTCTGGACTTTATATTACTTAGAGCCTGTCTAAGTGACAGTTTCTATCCTAGAACAAGAAGCCCATTTTGATGTGATATAGCACATTTTTCATACGGTGAGTCTATCTATTGCAGAACTTTGCCCTGTCCCAGATATAGGGGTTTTACTCTTTGTAGTCTGCATACATGAATTAATAAAAAAAATAGGTCTTCTTAGCAACTTGTGATCTAGATGTGGGTTTAAGGCTGTATAATCTTGAATGTTAAAAAAAAAACACCTTGGAGGAGCAGATTTAAAATATCAGCATCTTCAAATTGTCTCATTTAAAAGATTCTCATTGTTTTTGGCTGGAACACCACCTTACTCTCATAATTTACATTAGCCTTCCTACAAGCCAGTTGTGAGAAAGCTTTCCTGGCCAGAAAACTGCCTTTCTCTGTTCCATATGTTAAGGATTAGCTTAGTAACTTTAGTATAGCATTTCCCTTTTCTAACTGTATTCCTCAAAAAAATGCTGTAGGGAGGAATCCATAGCAATCACTGAGTGTGATGCTCCTGAGTGCCCAGCTGCAGAGGCACCACATGTGCAAAGGAGTAGAGCTCTTGGGAAATGAGTTACCTACCACAAGAAAAGAAACAAAATCAAGCCTCAGCTGGCCAGACAGGCAACATTGGGTGATTTGGTGAGGAAATCTGAATCGCTGCTTTTCCAATCCAGTGGCATTTTGAAATTAGCAATGTGTTTGAGGCTGGGATAAATCTTAAATATGCTTCTGGTGAAGTGTCCTCTAAGTTTTCATTGCTGTTTTTTCCCCCTGTACAAATGGAGAGGCAACTAGCTGCCTGTGAAATGCAGGATGTGGAGAGAAAAATTGTGATTATGTACTATATGTGCAAACCTAGCTCTGCATTTACAAGCTGCAACTGAGCTTGTAATGAAGGGCTCTTATCATAACTAGGCATGAATATTTGCATTGATTCCCACTCAGCAGTTGGTTTTCTATGCTTTGGAAGGTGGAGTGACTTGTTAATTAATTATTTTTTTTCCTGCTCAACTAGAAATAGGTGTGCATATTAGCTGGGTTTATTTTTAGGGGGGAATGGAGTATGAAAAAGAAGCTTGGCTCATAATTACTGTGTGAGTGGAAAATGTGTTCCCAAGTGTGTGTTAGGATTAATACAGCCAACACCTGTGAGAGCCTGTCTCAGTCAAACAGCAGATGCTGTAAATTCCTTAGTAAATAATTTGGAGCTAGTATTCTTCTTCAGAGTCTATAAATCTGTCCTCTCCACCCCTTTCTTCTTTTCAGCCCTCCAGATCTGCTTTCCTTTTCTGTCTCTAAAATGATCCCTGAGCCCTCACTGTGTGTTGATCCAAAAAAGAGTACAACTTCCCATTGAGACCTTTGGAATAGCTGTGTGCAGCAGAGATTGTCTCCTGTTGGATCTGTTAATCTCCAGGAAAAGCTGTGATTTATACAACTATTTTCACAACAGCCTGCAGGACCCAGCACATGTCCTGTGTGCTGCAGAGAGGTCAATGGTGAAAGAGGCCTGGGTGCTACACACAGGTCCAAAATGATGGAACAGTAAATTGTAGCTCTGGTAAGTGTCTTGTGGATTGGAGGGTGGCAATGGGACAAAAATTGTCATTGTCTCGGCCTGAGTGTCATGGAGAGGGTTCTGTGCAGATGTGGGAGCAGAAAGAGCAGATGTTGTACATTACCAGGACTACTGTGAAGTCCTTTGCTCACCTGTTAGTGTTGCTAATAAAGTACAAAAGTGGCAAAACACTTATGGTCACAGTTATGATTGCGCCACTGCTGCATTATGTTTTTTTTTTTAACAAAATTGGGCAAATACAAAACATGGGGAGGACAGAGGTGTTGCATCTCTTTTAGTTTAATAATTTAAATTATTTCTAATGCTTCTGGATCCTCCATACTCCCATCATGGTAATGAGTGGAAGTAAACAACCACCTTAATTTTAATGCTGGTTTGAGCATGGTAATAATAAAGGTGAGGTTTGAAGATTGACAGAACAGTTCTGGTTGCAGCATAGGTCCTTGTCCAAACTAAAGTCAAAGGTGGAAGGCTGCTCTCTGGGTGCTAAGGATTGTGTTCTGCTACTGCACTACTGAACAAGAGAGGAATTTAATTTCTTTATGAAATAGCTTTATTCAATTGTCTATAGGGAGCTATTTTAATTCCCCCCCCCAAAAAAAGCAAAAGCCTTGTTCTGGAGGTGAAAGGAACAGTGGGACTTCAGAATCCTATAAACTGCTTTCTAAAAATGATCTTTCTCATAAGCCGCATAAAGTGAACACTATTCTTATCTCTTTTGAATTATAACTTTTGGTGAGAATGCAGGTGCCCACTGTGCAGTGCTCAAGAGCAGTGTCAGAGCTCATTGATTAGTGCTCTGTTCCATCTCTCACTAAAACCCCACTGTCTAGGTTTGAAAAGACAGATGTCTGCTAAGGAAGACAGGAGCCTCCCTTGAAATGGAAAAACGTAGACCCCCTCCCTCCGAATTGTTATAACTTTGAAATTAAGGGGCTCTTAGGCAAAGATATGGGGATAGGAATAACAGGTTTTTATTAGGAAAATTAAGACAAAAATGCATTAATACAAAAAACCAAACCACTGGCAGAGTTAGAATACAACCCTGTTGGTTGGGTTGCTGGTAGCAGTCTGATAAAATGGTGGCTGCAGTCCTCCTGCAGTGGCAGATGTAGTTCTGTTGAAGTGGTAATCCTGTAGAAAGGGTGTCGTTTTCCTCTGAAGGTCCAGTTGTGATAGAATGGGCCTTCCTCTGAGAATCCAGTGGAAAAGGCTGCCTTCATGTTCCA
>WAAG01019154.1:69982-84364 GCA_013390105.1 Tichodroma muraria | reverse complement strand
AGGGAGACAGCTGGGCAGACACTGTCAAAATGGATCATACTAAAAATGTCCTTCAGTCAATCCAGTTACCAATGGGGTCATTACCATTGGGCAGCACTAGGCCAGCAACCCACTGCGTTTAAACAAAGGACTGTCTATTTCAAAGGTTGAAGAGAAAAAACAAACTGAACATGAGCCTTCTACAGAATATGAGCCATCAGCTAACAGCCAGATATTCAGGAGAAGCTGCCTTTTGGAACATGTTGGTCTTCAGCAGAACACTTGGGTGATCCTTAACAGCATCTTCTGAAGCATCAAGCATTCCTGGTAAGAGACTGTCTNTTGTTACAGCATTTGTGTTCCAGACTGCAAAAGGATGCCTTTAGTTCATAATTGCTTGGCAGAAAAATTATCTTAGACTTTTTGATGCTGCTTAGGTAGTTTTCTTTCTCACTGATCCTGTTGCGATACTTTTTCTCCTGGCTTTTCAACAGTATCAGCCAATAGGCAAGGAGCATTCCCAAGGCTGCACTGACCCTGGCAATGATGCTGCTGTGTAGACACAGTAAATTTGGGTTATCTCTACCCAATTACCAACAATAGGGTGGAAGGGGAATTGGTGTTTGCTAAATACAGAGAAAATTAGGTTTTTTTCCTAGCTGCTGTAAAAGGTTCCAATCAAGGGAGAAATTTAAACTCTGTGACAGCTTAAGGCTGAAGCTTTTCTTTTGGGTTTGTATTGGTTTGGGGTTTCTTTTTCATGTAATATTTGAGATAGAATGAGTTTGTACTAAAACTTCTGCTCTTTGGGAAGCTGTCATAACAGCTCAGCTGTGGTTTGTATTACCAAACCACCATCAAGGTATTAACTAATTCTTATGTCATTGCTTGTCATTGGTGGGAAACAAGTGGCTTTTGAATCTCTGTTATAAGGGAAGAAATGAAACCACAAAGGAATCTCATATCAAAGATGGTCCTGGCTCTCAGCCCAGTGCTAAGGGCTTTAAGAAGTCATTCTGCTCCTTTGCTCAGAAATAGAGCAAACGTTGCAGAAGTTTCTTTTTCCCTTCTCCATACATTCTGTTCTTTAAACAGCTGGAATGGTGTGTTGTGGTCAGAGTGGGAAAGTGAGCATGTGACCTCGCTAGAAGAATTGGTATCATCATTGGTGTTTTCACTGTCTTTATTTAGAGCCAGTAGTGGGTTTAGTGCTGTACAAAACATGGAGCAAGCAACACTTCTAGGGATGATTGGAAGGTAGGGTGAGTAGTATGGCTGATTCTTCCAAGACATCATTAGCCAGGAGTTACCATGTTGGTAGGATGAACTAATGTTTTGCATGAGCAAAACAGGGCTTTGGTCTATGTTGCAAGCAGGTTTCTGTCAGTGGGAATCTGAATTAAAAGCCTGGAAGTTAAAGAGGTGATAATTTTATGGGCAGATCTATTGGTTTTATTGCTGGCAGAAAAAAGAATATTGCATTTTATCTTTACTAGGCTTAAGAAAGCAAATCTGTATTCCAAATGTCTAGAAATGTGAAACCTAATTCTGACCTCCTTGGCTTCAAATCATCTTCCCTGTACTGTTGCAGAGACAGCCCTGGAAAGCAGCATGGTCAGCAGTCAGGAAAGCCTGGAGGGAAACCTCCCTCTTAGCCCCACCAAGCTGTGGCAGCCCACAACACCAGGAATAAACTCTGAAATTTCTTTCTCATGTGGATACAGCAGAAACCATTTGTGAATTTGTAGTGCACGTTTCTCTCTTTTCTTTTCCTCAGCTGGGTTGCACCCTGTCCTCTTTGCTTCTGAAGCACTAATGATGAATACATGTTTTTAATGAAATGTGGTTTTAAAATAACATATTAAGATGTTAAACCAAAATTCACTCTTTTACTGAAGGCCTCTCTCAGTGAGCTGCTCCGATAGCCACCAAAATACCGGTATTATTAATACTTCCTTGTGGACACGCCCCTTTAGGCAGAGTTCCTTGTGGCTTTTTAGAATAATTTTGACCCTTCTTCCCCTTCTGTTGTCCTCCCTTGGAATTCTGGAGATCCAAGGCAAGTTCGATTGTGCTGGATTACTGCAAAGAGTTTTCTGAGGAGCATGTAGGAGTCAGGAACCTGGAGAAAGAGGAAGATGTTTTGTTGTGCAGCTAATTCATTTGGCGCTTAGGCTTGCCTGGCCAACAAACTACCTCAGCAGAGGCCATTCCCAAGCACTATGGATTCTGTAGTTTCTGGTATTCAGAAGGTAAAAGGTCCAAAGAGCCCTCCAGCAGCCAGCTAGGTACTGTCCTCTGAGGGCGTGTGAGCAAACCTTGCAGTGACAGGCTGCTGGATCCTCGTTTTCAGTGGTCAGACCTGGACCAGGGAATGACCCAAAAATCAGATGGGATTGGGAAGAGTGAGAGCTGCAGATGTCTTGTCTCCAGGTTGTTGCTGTCTTACTCAGATCCTTCTTTAAGTCTCAGTCCTGTTTGTAACTCCTACAGAATGGAATGTAATACTTGAAAAACATGAGTCTCGCTATCCTTTACCCTTAGCTCCAATTTCCCTCCTGTTTCTCTCTTATCTGGGACAAGAACTTTCTGCATCATTGTGTCTTGTATAGGCTGAGCACACAGCTGATCAACTTGCCAATAAAGAAAATTATTTATACCATGCACTGGTAAAGCTTGGTAATTAAAGACCCATGAAAAGACAAACACCTCTCCCAGAGGTTAATTTAATTGTGGGCTTGTATCAGAAAACCAAGCGCTTACCTGTGTGAGAGTCTGTCTGTATCCCTGTCAGTATTACTAAAATAACTGAGTAGTGAATGGAAAAGAGGCTTGCCAAGAGCACGGGTGCTGTGGAAATCACTGTGCTGTGCAAGTCCCTGGAGTGTATCTCATGAGAATAGCCAGGCCAGGGCTTCCCATCTCCCCAGGCTAGAGGTGGATGCTGCAAGGGACAAATTAAAGGACAGAAGACTCTTGAGAAGTGGTACAGGGCTGGAGATGGAAAGGAAGAGAAAAAAAGCAGGAGCATCAAAGGAAACAAAGATTACATGGGGTAAAGCAGAACAGAGAGAAAAAATATGGAAAGACATGAGGAGGGAGAGTAGGAAAAATCCAGGAGTGAAATAGATCTCCCTTCTGAGTAGACAGGTATTCCTGCAGTTACAGGGTTTGAAAGTTCAGTGGAAAGAGTAGAACAAAACCACTCTTTTATCCTACCTCGATTTCTGACATGGGTTGGTCTGTATTCCAAAAGGAGCAGGTGTGGTGGGAGAAAAGAGCAGCTTAGGTGCAGATGGAAAAGGAAGTAGGCACTAAGTCATCCGTAGCTCTACTTCTGCTGCTGAGTAGTAGTTCTGATGAGTGATCCCATCCTGATGAGAACCTTATTAGACTTCTAAGCCACAGCATGGGGATAAGGCAGATCAAGCAGACCTTGAGGCAGCTAGAGCCTACAATAATCTGGACTGTATTAACTAAACATTTTCTTGGATATAAACATTCCCAAAACTAACTAAAGGTTCAGCTTTGCTGGTGTGGTTGCACCTTCCTAGTTCAAGAGTTCCATGAGCCTAGCTGAAACCAGCATCAGCTCCCAGAGGTCCTGGGTTCTGTGTGAGTGAAGGAGATGATGTGGAGTAGGATGTGCGATTCAGGTACTTCTCAGCCACCTCCTGGAGTATCTGTGGAAGATTCCTGCTCTCTGGGCTGTCATATCTGGCAGTTCTGTGCCAAAATCCCTCTGTGTGAGCAATGCCTCCGTTTTCTCAGGATCTGGTTTCCTTTAGGGACACATGGAGAGGGGCATTTCACCAGTGCAGCTAAACAAGGGACATGTGTTAAGTTTAACCTGTGAGGAGCTGAGGGCCTGCCTCTAGGCTATGTTAAGCAGCCAGACCGTGGGGCACCTTCCTGGGGCACCAGCTGTTCCAGCTCTCCTGTGCAACCAGGGATAAGCTCTGTGCCTGTTTTTCACTCTCTAGTATCCAAGCAGGTGTCAAAGGCTTCAGACAGAGAAACTCAGCCCAGTCCTTAGTTCTAGAAAGGAAGAAGTACTTAAGGATTTGCTTACTATCAGGAATGCCTGGGGAACTCAAAAGCCTTGCGAGTGTGGCTCTGTCTGTTGTGGGTGGAGAGCTGGCACGGAAAGGCAGCAGTAGCAGCAGTGAGCAGTAGCATCATCTCAGCACCACCTTTTGCATCTTTTTTTCTTTTTCCTAAATTTACACTGGCAAAAGTAAACCTCAACCAATTCCTGCCCTTTTATCACCAGCATTCTTACGTCTGTTTTGTTGGAAAACAAATGAAGTATTGTTGCCTTTGTGCTTCGAGAAAACACTTCTCAGAGCTACCAGAACTCAGTGAGCCTTGAGGGTGTAGCTCAGGTGGGGAGGGAAGGCATTGTAACAGGTCAGCTCCTGGGGCTCTGTTCTGTAGCCACCCTTGATTTTGGATCCCCAGCACTGAGGTTTGATTCTGGAGCAGCACTGGGTACATGCTGTGCATGTGCAAGGGCAGGGGTTCCTCTGGCTTGTTATCCAGGTGTTGGCATCTCAGGTGGGGCCAGAATTGCTGGGGTAGGGAAGGAGATTGCCGTGTGCCTCACGTTCCCCTCTGTAAGGCAGGTACTGGCAGTTCTGACTCTGGAAGAGCAGATTTCCATGGCTGCAGGCACTTCTGAAAGAAGCCTTGTGTTGGGTGTGGTGGGAGGCTGCATGTTTCTGCTTGTTCTGGGCTAATGTGTAATTTCTAATCATAGTCTCTTATGTTTCTTTACTTAAATTATCACTGACATCAAAACAGCGATTGACTCTAGAGCCAGGCAGTGTCTTACCTGTCAGCTCTCCCTTCCAGAAGGTGTGTTGTCTCTGAGTTGCTCCTGAAGTCATATGTGACAGGCAGCCAAGACCCTCCTTAAGAAAGGTTTTTGCATCTGCATAAGCCTCTGAGACTGGGGGCAGCTTCCTGGCAGCCCCACCCAAGCAGAGCCAGCAGCAGTCATGTCCCACAAGCTGCTTCACTCCAATTACAGCTGCAGGGTCCCCCCCAGGTGCCATCTTACATGGTCAGAGGTGTCTTGGCTTCCTCTCACAGCCCCACAGAAGCAAAGCATATGTTCCAAACTCCATTAAGCAAAGATTAAGCAAGAAACAGCAGGAAGTGGGGGAGCCTGCTAGTGCCAACCTGTCCAGTCTCCTGTGGAGGAAGGAAACAACTTTGCTGTGTCAGCAGCAGTGGACACAGGTGCTGGTGAGCTGCTGCCACCTGCAAGGTCTGGAGCGACACTGGGGTGGCTGCCTATGCCGAGTTTTCTTTCGGGAGCCGACTGGCTCTACTCTGCGAACACCCCCCATGCCTGCAGCTGAGGGCAGGACGGTTGTGAAGGCAGCTCTGCTTGTTTAGGAGAAAATACTCAGGCTTCAGCCATGGCCTCATGTTCCTGCGATCACAGCAGCACCTCTCCATAGACTTACTGACGCACCACCCCGCCTGTGTGCCGCGCTTCGTCCCATTGCCCCGCGCCCGCCTGGTGTCTCACCAAGGCTGGCCTGTAAAGCAGGAGTCCTGGCACGGGCCCGGAGCAGGAGCTCAGCCTGAAGGGCTCTGTGTCTGAGCCTGGTCCTTCCCCCAGTCTGTCTGATTTCTCCAGGGGATTTTGGTGACCAGCCCCCAGTTCTGTCAGCGCTGTCCCTGCAGCCACGGGCCTGTGCGGGATGGCAGCTTCTCTCCCAGCCAGGTTTCTAATGGCAAAGCCGCGGGCTCTGTCCTCCGTGAGCCAGTGGCACCTGTGCTGCCCCATTCCCCACCAATCTCCCTCCCTTGCAGGCCCTGGTGTAAAATGTCCTTTCTGACTGGTACTGCTCTGTTGTCACAGAATCACACCATGAGAACACCCACTTGTGAACTGGTTTGGGTTTTTTAAATATCTCTATTTTTTTTAGCCTGATGCTCATAGTGATCTGCAGTATCTGCTGCCTTCAAGTTCCTTGTGGTTTCAGTTTTGGTACAAATGTGTTTAGATTTTAGCAAATTAAAGTTGGGGGGAGGGGGTACAGAGCATCTGATCAATTTGTATTTATTTATTTTAACATTTTACTAAATAAAACACAGTAAAATCTCTCGTCTCCTCAGCTGTATGTACCAGGTGGGGACAGTGGGTCCCACAGGCACACGGGTTGTAGCAGTGCTCATAGCAAGTGCCCAGCCCCAGGAGGGGTGTCTGAGCACGGCTCTGTGCGAGGGCTGCGTAACACCCTGGCTCATTTTCTTGGCAGGGAGAAGGGCACTACGTTAGAAGAAATGAATTTTAGCTCCAAAAGGGGCTGTGCTCAGTTCAGACAATCTCCCTGGCTCTGACTCTGTGGGTGCCTCCCAGCTGATGCTGCCCGGCAGAGGGCACATGGAGACCAACCCAGGCTGGGCTTACTTCCAGGTACCTCCACCCTTGCAGGAACATTTTGGGCTTGGGACCGTCTAGGCTGGGAAGGATTATCTGGAAATGATGGCATACAGCCCTCCTGCTACAGGCATACCAGCACACCTTCCAAAACAACCACAGAGCCAGCATCTCTATTGCCTCCATCTACCAAAGAATCGTCTGGAAGAGGCCTCCACCATGGCTCTAGCAGTATCTAGATCTGATCTAACCCTCTGATCTTGCTTAGTGCAGCAGCAGCACAGTATCAGTGAACTTGGGCCATATGAAACAAAAGCTGCCTGCTAGGGACTGGCAAGGTGGAGCTGCACTTGGCTTCACAGTGATGAGCAATGTCTTCACAGCCTTTTCCCAAATAAAGCCTCAACACTTGCTCCTGGCAAGCCATCCTTGTCCTCCCCCCTGCAGATGCGAGGCTGGCGTCTCGTGGGGCCTCAGAGCTGGCTTTTATTCCCAGGGACGAGCTGCAGCACCGTCACATGAAACCACACCTTCTACTTGGGTGTGATTAAACTGACTCTGTGCCTAAGCCACGATGCCCTAGCCTCCAGTTCAGGGTGCTGGCTGTGCGGGCAGGCTGCCTGGGGCCCGTTGCAGCACGGCAAGCATCAGCCTTAAGCCCACCTCAGCCAGCACCGCCAGCCCTTTCAGAGCTGGCAAGGCACCGGTGTGCCTTGGGCTACTCCTCCGCTGCTTTCCTCCTTCTGCCTTCCCCCTCCAGGGGGCATGTGCAGGCTCACAGCAGAAAAAAATTAATAACCAGGCAGTTTTAACAAGAATGTGAAAAAGAATAAAAAAGCTTTAATTTAAAAATTAAATTAAAAAGAGAGAGAATAAGCAAGAGGCGCTTGTGCCCTTTCCATACCCCGCACTTTCTATGGTTCCTCTTAGCTGCTCCCACCATGGACGGAAATCCTCACCCTGTACAGAGCTGATCCTTGCAGCCCAGAGCAAAGCTAAGAAGAGAACAGTGGAGACTGCAGCAGCAACTGGCCTGGAGAGCCTCCAGGGCCACCAGAAAAATCATCTGGGAAGAAGAAAAGATTAAAAAAAAAAAACCAGACACCCTAATTACTGAATTCTTACAAGAAAAGTATTAAATAATTTAAATAGCGTGAGGAAAGCAGTGCATCCTCTGTGCTCCAGTGTGTGATAGTGGTAGAACAGTGTCCAGTTAAGCTGCTCCCAGCAAGGGGTTCCTTCCACAGTGTTCAGCTACAGTCTTGTCCAGTGTCAGCCATGGATCTGAATGTTGATGGCAATAGCTGTGCTGCCGAGAGCTGGGGAGGAGCAGGGTGGTCCCCACCGTGAACTTCTCCCAGCCTGTGCTGGCCCACGAAGCTGCTGTTTTGCCCATGGGGATGGTTGGCAGCCCTGCCCTGTGGGGCAATACCAGCATAGGATAGGGTCTGTCACCAGCATGGCTGCTCCCATCTGGGAGGTGCAGGTCCATCCGGGCAACTGGGGACAGCAGACAGCCCATCCTGCTCTGGGTGACTCCCACACCACCAGTAGGGGCCAGCTCCACTGGAGCCTGCATCCATACAGATGGGGAATAATAATATTTTCCCCCATTAACCAGCCAGCCTTGATCTAGGTTTGAACCAAGGCTCCAACTACTTGCAGTACTCCCTGGCTGCTCTTCCCAAGGTGCTGGGAGGCTTCCTCTGAGCCTGCTCCACAAAGGATGTAAAGGGTTGCTCTACAACCTTATCTCCCACTCACCAAAGCCCCGTAGGGGTGTGTGGAGGACTGAAACCTGGGACCATTAAGCAGAGGCTTAAGCAGAACAGGGTAAGGTACAGCTCCCAGATCTCTGGAGGAGCTAGCCCTCAAGGTGAGGTGAGCTAATGAAGACTGGGAATCCACATCCGCTAAAAGAGGGAAGGGAGGAGACCCGACTCCTGGCCCCTGGCATGGGGAGGTTCCCCTGTAACACAGGAAAGCTGCAGCAGCTTGACCTGCAGGCGCTGCCTGCTCTTGCAGCTGATGTCTTCCATCTTATCTACAGGCATCCCTTTGGTGGGCTGGAGAGGCTGTGCTGCCCACTGCGTTCCCTCGGGCTGGGCTGCAGCGGTGGGCAGGGGCAGGAGGGAGGCCCTGCGCCCTCCCTTCTCCAGTGTGCTGCTTGTACCCCACACCCACTGTCCCCGGGCATCACAGGCTTCTCTCGGCAGTGAGGTATTTGAGTGCAGCAGCCCCGTACCGCCGTGACAGGTCCTGGTGGAACTCCTCCCGCAGCGTCTGGAGGCAGCCCCGGTACCCTGCACTCAGGCGGAACTTGGAGATGTCGAAGCTGGGGGCATGGGGCATGTGGATCATGAAGGCATTGGGCAGGACCAGCAGCTCATACTCCTGGGGACAGAGCACAGCCCTTACCATCATCGGCTTGGTGCTACCGACACGTCGCTGCCCAGCCACGAGCCCCCAACACCCGGCGCC
Source organism: Tichodroma muraria (assembly GCA_013390105.1). Taxonomy (NCBI): domain Eukaryota; kingdom Metazoa; phylum Chordata; class Aves; order Passeriformes; family Sittidae; genus Tichodroma; species Tichodroma muraria. Next base: position 75,507 of record WAAG01019154.1, on the reverse strand, counting down.
TCCGCGGTGCCAGGAGCCCCTCACCCACCTGCGCATCCAGCTCCATGATGTGGGAGACCTTGTTCCAGCCGAAGCCCACAAACCTCTGGTCATACTTGGGGCAGTCTCGCCTCACTACAACGTAAGGCTCGAAGTCTGGCTGCCATGCCACGCGGTAGGGCACGGTGGCCGTCCGCCATTTGGCGTAGTCTGTTGGGGCGTGGCCTTTTGGCCACACGTGGTACCTACGGGGAGAGATGGAAATGAGAGACTGAGACAGTAGAGGATGCAGGGGGTCCGCTACCCCTCTCTGAGACAGGGGGTGCACAGCCCCAAGGCACAAGGATACACAGCTGGCTTCTGCTTGGATGGCTTGGATGGACAGTGCTAGTCCCTACCTGAAGGTGTAGAGGGAGCCCATGTCCAGCATGGAGAGCAGCTCTGCTTTGGATTTGGGAAAGGTCAGACGGTAGTGCAGGGTCTCAAATGCCGGCACGATGAGAGCTGCCTTTCTCTGGGGCAGCTCCAGCTGTTGGATGGAGTTCCTGTGGTAGTAGGATGAGTATGAGGTCTCCCTGACTGTGAAGCATGGCCGCAGCCTCCTTCCTCAGCCCCTTCAGCCTGCCCACCGCTCCACACGGGTATTAATGGGTTTTGAGGATTTGCAGTGGTACCACGCAGGGATAGGAGGAACAGGGCAACGCTCACAGCCACAGCTCCTTCCTCATCTGCTGATGTCTGACAAATGTAAGGGGAGGACCCCCAGGCTGAACACAAAGGAAACAGTTTCTGCATATTGAGAGCTGCTGCCCAGGGTGCTTCCTGAAAACTCTGGTGCTTGGGGAAGCCAGCAGGTTGAGCAAGAGCCAGCTGGAAAAAGCCTTACCTGAGGTAATCGTAGAGGCCATACATAGGCAGGAAGTCGATATCCGTCAGGAAGACGTACGGCGTCTGCGTGTTGGCCAAGGCCACGTTGCGCAGGAGGTTGATGGGGTAGAACTGCCCCTCCTTGTAGACAATGTGGTAGGCGACGTTGCGGCGGGCGCTCAGCACCTCTGAGGCCTGGGCGTAGCGCAGGAACTGCTGCGCCTCGGCGTCCGACATGTACAGCGCCAGGCTGATGGGGCCTGCCCAGTGCTTGCAGATGGCCTCCAGCATCTGCAACCTGGAAGCAGAGGGCACAGCCTGAGCAGCAGACCTGCCCTGCGGCAGCTTCTGAGCCAGAGCCAGAACCCGGCGCCTCCGGAGAGCCACCTGCCAGTCACACCCGCTTCAGGAGGGAGCAGGAAGAACTGATGCTCCCAGCTTGGGGTGTTGCTCCTCACTGCCAAATGCTGGCATGAGAATGATGAAATGAGATTCCCTGGTAGTTCCAAAGCTGTGGAGCCTGCCCAGAGGAGTGGAAGTGGGTTCCAACGTCCCACCAGTCCTACCAGCAAGTACCTGTCCATGGAGAGCTGGGCCACGAGGGTGACATCGGTGCGGTTGGGAAGGGCCAGGAACTCATACTGCAGGAAGAACAGGTGGATGCGGTGCCGCATGAGGTGCTGCTGGCGGAAGTCATAGCAGGGATCGTCCTCATCCAACTCCTCCAGCGCCTGCTGCAACTGCAACACCATGAAGGTGAGGGAGAATAGGGGAGGTTGCATGAGGTCTCTGCCCACCCAAAGCTCTGGGGCTGGGGGCAGAGTCATAGTCGGCCTCACCTGGTCCCTGGGCGGGCTGGGAAGACTGGCACAGCCAAAAAGCTCCCTGCGGAGCAGGTTCCCATCATACTCCAAGAAGGTCAGGTAGAGGTTACGGAAGAACTCCACGTGCTTGTTCTTCACCCGCAGCTTCTTGGGTGAGTTCCAGTGGATCACCTGAGAAGCAGTGTGTCACCCCACGTAAGGGAAGTCAGCAGCACCAGGCTCGCCAAGCCCTCAGACCCCATGCTGACTCCCCTGGACTTCCAGTACCTGTTCTGTCCTTCAGGCCCTCCCCAGGCTCAAAAGCAGAAACCCCACCCACCTTGAGATCTGAGAGCTCAGTGTAGCACTGCTCCGAGCGGGTGTGATCAGAAAGCTGCACATTCCAGAAGCAGGGAAGCCGGTACACCAGGGATGGGTCCTGCTTGATCACTGCATTGAAGATATCCTAGGAGAGAGAAAGGTGAGTGCATGGGTGGACGAGGAAGATGCCAGCAGTCCTGTGGGAAAGCAGAAGCACCAAGTAAGGGCAGACAGAAGCCCTTACTGTCCAGAGGAGGGACAGTTACCTGATCAGCCAGCGAGGTGGAGAGCATGCTCATGAGCTCCCGTTCCGCTGTCAGCCGCCACATCTGCTCCCAGCCCAGGCGACGCAGGCGGTCCAGCAGGAGCAGGATCACCCCTGAGTGCCAGGGGAGAGGGCACTGGGTCACTGAGAGCACCCAGCCACCACAGAGCTGAGGCACAGCTGCCTGCGTGCCTTCAGCCCCTGGGACACACCACTCCTCTCTGCCCACCCACACAACCCTAGGATGCTGTAGCAGTCCTCTTGTGCCCACCACTTTCCTACTTTACCTCAGCCTCTCCCAGTCTCCCTGTGCCAAGTGCCAACTCAGCTGCATGAGCCATGAGGCTGTACCTCCCACCCTGGCAGCCCACACTCACCTGTGTTGAAGCCACGTCCCAGGGCTGGCCACGGTTTGTGGTTTTTCCACAGATTGCCTAAGTACCAGTCACTTTGGTTCTCCACCAGCCCAATCACCTGCTTTTCTGAGGAAATAGAGGGACATGGACTCAGCTCATCTTGCTGTTGGTTCAGAGGGCCCAAGCAAACCCACTGCTGGTGCTGTGGCAGGCAGGCACTGCCACCCTGAGCCCAGCACCCAAGGCCCTGCCAAGGCCCCAGGGGCACCCTGTCCTCACCAGAAAACTTTCCAAAGACAGCCCAGAGCTCAGCAATGTCAGTGGCAAAAGTGATGTCCGTGTCCAAGACAATGACCTTGGAGAGGTTGGAGGGTAGTGCCTTGGTAAGTGTCAGCTTCATCAGCCCATAGATGCCGGAGTAGTGCTTGTTGGGGATCCACGACACCTCTGGCTGCAAGGCAACACACCTCAGGGCTGGGCACGGCCGTGCCCTTCCCCTGCCCGGGCATGACAGCTGTGTGTCCCAGCACCCCATGCAGAAGAGGCCAGCAACAGAAGGGCATGCAGAGCTCTGGAGCTAGCTGAGCCTGGAGCAATCCCTCCAGCCACCAGAACCCTCACGTGGACTCCAGTGTCTCACTGGGGCACTTGACCCTGCCACAGAGGCACTGCTACCACAAGGCACTGCCCCACCCCACCAGTACCAGCCTTGTGCTCCCTTCTTGGCAGCACCAGCAACAGGCCCAGAAACAGGAGGGAGTGAGCCAGGAATCAGCAAGAAATTTTTCACCCTCCATCCACTCATCCCTCTCTGCTGCTCCCCTTGACCCTCTAAGCATTGGGACAGGGCAAAGGCTTGTCCCCTAAGGCTTGGGACAGAGCAAAGGGAGAGCAAGCACCTGCCTTCAAGTCATCAGCATTGTAGAAGCTGACATGGACGGAAGGCACCATCCAGGACTGGAAGAGCGTCTGGAGGATCTGATGGGCCACCGAATCCGTGATGAAGTGAAAGTGGAGGGGGTTTTTCCTGCCAAGGGCAAGCACAGTAACATTCAGCATCACAGCAGAATGAAGAGGACACAGTTCCCCATCCCTCCCATGGGTCAGACATCAGCTGAGGGGGCAAATAGAAAAAAAACCCTCTGGAAGAAACAAATTCTCCTCTGTCCCTCTAACCAGTGGCACAAGCTGTAGAGAGAGGTCCTAGAGCCCATCTTCTGCAGCACTGCCCTGCAGCAGCCTGCAGCAGCTCATCTGAGAACCCTAACCAGCAGGCCTCTGGCACAACATCTCCCCATTACCTGTGGAAGAGGATGGATTTCACCAGGGTGACCACGTCCCGGCTCGCATTGTGCCCAGCACACACAATCGCGACGTGAAGGAGCTGCCCAAAGACAAACGGCGCCTTTTTGAGACTGGACACCCCCTCCTTGCAGGGGCTGTCAGCTCTTCCCTGGGACCACACTACAGGGAGAGGCTTCAAAACCCAACCTTTCCCATGCAGAAGGAGCCCCAAAGAGAGGTGGGAGTTCCCTAACTCAGAAGCGGGGAGCAGGAGTCTTGCTGCCACTTCTCCTGTCTGGTCTCCTTCTCTGGAGAAGGAAGACACTTCACCCACTGAGCACCACGGAGAGCCAGGATGAAGCCCCAGCATGACCAGAGCACAGGGAGAGCAGTGCCAGGTGCGTTGCACATACATCCATGCTCCACAGGGTCCCAGCCTCCCATGCGACATCCCCTATCCACAATGCCACCGTGCTGGTGCCATCACCCACCTCACACTTGTGCACTGTCCGCTGCTTGGGGCAGGCCGTGTGGTTGCTCCTCTCACCCCCAGGGGCGTCTCTGTCCTCGGCAGAAGCCCCCCACTGTGGGCTGCCATCGCTGCCCTCCGCCTGAGCCTGGCCGAGCTGCAGGCGGAGCTGCTGATTCTCCTCCTCCACCCTGCGCACCCGCGAGGCCAGCGCCTCCCGCTCCACATCCCGGCTCGGCTGCTCGCCCAGACAGGGGGGCAGCAGGAGGAAGCGGCCATCTGTGGAAGAGATAGGGGCATGCAAAGGGCATGGCAAGGCCAGGAGAGCTCAGGTGTGACCGGTGGGGCAGAGCCACGACTGAGAGGTCCCAGCATGCCTCACAAGTGCCCAACCGACATCTCAGCTCTGCTCCCCTGATCTCCAGAGATGTCCCTGGAGATGGCCTCAATTCAGATACACCTGCAGTGACATGCATGGCCAGAGCAACCACCCCAAGGCCTAATCCCCCGCTGCCCACCCTCTGTTGCGGACTGTCCCTTGGTCTGAGGAGGACGAGAAGGACTCACTCACATTCAAGGCTGCCCACAAAGAGGTAGAGCCAGGAGAGGAGAATGGCCAGGGTCACTGTGGCGAGCAGCAACTTCAGCTTCATTCGCCAGGAGCGCAACATGATGTGCTGGCAGGACATGGGCAACAAGGATCAGGGGGGCAACCCGAGTCCGGCTGGCCCTGGCATCCTAAAGCCTGTGAGGGACAGGGGAAAAGAGAGAGATGTCACCAGTAGCTCGCACCCAGGTGTGCCAACATCTCCCCAGCAGGGCATCCTCCATCACCTGTTCCCTCCAGGACAGTACCTCGGAAGTGAAGGAGCGAAACAGACACCCATTACCTCTCCAGACAGCACGCTCCTGACCACGATGGAACATTTACCCCCCCAGACTTGTCCTGCCATCCGGACGGGACTGCGTAGCCTGTGGGGGAGTATCTCAAACATGGAGGGGAATGGGGATAGGAAGGAGATTTCCAAGAGATTTTACCCCAGCTCTGTGCCTTGCTCCCTGCCATCCCACAGGCCTAGGGCTCACAGGGGAGGGGAGAGGTAATAACCTAAGAGGCCCTCCCGAGCCGGAGGGCGACGAGCCTGCCCGTGGGAGGGACGCGGTCCCTCCCCCGCCGCCTC
>WAAG01019154.1:53135-69928 GCA_013390105.1 Tichodroma muraria | reverse complement strand
AAAATCCCGCACCCAAGCGCCGGCGCCCGCCCACTTCGATGGGAAAACCCCAAACCCCTCGGTGAAAGTCGCTCCCCGGCCGCACTGGGGCACCGGGCGGCCGGGCGGCCTCCTCCCCCGGCGCGGCTCCGCCACGCGTGTTACGCCGCTTGCATTCCTCCGCCGCCGGCGGGACGCGACCCCGACGGGCAGAGCCCCGCTGCCGCCCGGGACCCCGCGGAGCCGGGACCCCGCGCAGGCAAAGAGCCCGCGGGGAAGGAGGCGCCTGCCCCGCCGCAGCCTGCCCGCGCTCCGCGCCCCTGCCCGCGGCTCCGCGCCCTCGGCGCAGCAACATCTGGACAACAAAAGCTGCCGTCGGCCTCAATGGGCCGGATTAGGGTCCGCTCCCCCTGCACACACCCCGCTGAAGCCCATTGATGTGCAGATGCCCATGGGGCCGCGGGGGCTGGAGCCTAGGAGAACACACACCGCCGCCCCCGACCCTCCCCGCGGCCCCTGGGGCCGGGTGCAAGCTCCAGCCCGCGGGAGGAATTGCAGATGGATGGCCCCATCCACCCTCAGTGAGGAATACCCAGACTCTGCAAGGGCTGGGCCGTGGCCAGCCCGCGGGAGCGTGGCCACGCCAGCCCACTGGAGATACAGCTGAGCTCCCGTGGCAGTAGGAACGGCCCCTGAGAACTGCACCCTTTTCCTGGCGGAGGTGTCTACTGGCAGCACAGCTCCCTGCAAGCCAGGCCCGGGCTTGACCTGCTTTTGTGCTCTATAGGGCCGGCCAAGCACAGGCATGGCAGGGAAGGGGGAGCTGACACACGGAGCACACGAGGCCCAGGCACCCCTTCTCTCTGCCACAGCCAAGGGCCATGCTGGACATGGCGCGGTCTCCACATGCTGCTGCCAGCCTGTCTCCCATCCCACATGCCGAAGTTCACACAAAGTTGGAGGGCTGTTCAGGCCAGGCTGGAGGGAGGTGGCAGGGGGGCATGGTGAGGATAGGCCAGGGAGGTCAGCCAGCACCCAGCATTCAGGAAAGCTGAAGGGCAGGGAAGCAACTTTAGCACACAGGAGAGAGAAGGTGATGGCACACAGCAGCACCCGTCCTGCTCCCACTTGCCCCCATGGCCCCTCACTGCAGGAATGGTACTCTGTCCCCAGCCTGCATGTGAACACACTACTAGGATGGCAATTCTGCACGACCAGATGGGACCAGCAGCAAGTCAGTTTTCAAAACGTCTCCCAGAGGCACCCAAGGATCCATCCATCCCCCACCTCATAGCACTCCCACTCCTCCTGCCACCCCTTGTCCTGCTCCTCACCTGGCTGCTTGCCTTCCCCCCAGGCGCTGATTTCCTTACCTGCCTCTCCCCTGGCCTCCTCCTTCCCCGGCGCCTCCCAAGCCGGCTGGCAGCCCACTGCTGCTGCTCCCTCCCGGGGCTGCCGTTCCCTGTCCTCCCTTTACTCCTCCCTTCTAGATCTGACACTTTCCCCCTCCTCCCCGCTCTCAAACCCAAGCTCCCCCCGCACACCCCGCCGGCCCCCCTTTCAGAGGAAGAAAGAACAAACAAAACAAGAGATTAAATTCGCTTTCTACTCAAGAGCCCCCAGCGCCAGGGGCACAGAGTTGCCCAAAGTAAACTGGGAGGAATCCATCCTCCTTCCATCTCCCTTCCCACTCCCAGGCCTCAATATCCCTCCTTCTCAGTGAAAAAAGGAAGTATCAGGATTATCTATCCCCTTCCTAGAACCTGCCTCCTCGTTTATTGGGGCAGGTGCAGATGACTTTGTCCTCACTGAGAGATCTTTGGGGGCCTCGGGATGGCGGCAGAGCCCACCTGTTCTCCCCATGATTGGCAAAGAGCAGCTCCACGGCCTACCTGGGATGCGAATATGGCGAGGGTGAGATGCAGACCCTGCTGCGACCCAGACAGAAGAGATACTGGCCACCGTCAGAGCACTTGCCCATCAACTGAGCAGGGTGCAAGCCCCACTGTGGATCTGAAGGGGAAAGAACTGTTCCCCCTCTGTCTCACCCTTGCTCCGGCCCAGAAGAGCAGGGCTCACTGAAAGGGTGCAGCGAGCCAGACCTGCCCAGCGCACCAGGAGTGAGCAGGATGGCGGAAGGAGGAGCAGGAGGCCGGGGCTGGGAATGCTAACTATGCAGAGAGAGGCTCTACCTGCAGCTCCCCCCCGCCCCGTGCCGGCCCGGGGCTGGGCAAAGGCGGCAGCCCTGGCGCGGGGCTGGAGCAGGAGAAGCCCCTGCCGGGGTGTCCACTGCCGCGGGCGTCTGGAGGGGCCCGGGTGCGGTGGGCGGAGGCCAGGAGCGGCAGCAGGCAGAGGAGTGGGATGCGGAGCGCCTGCACAGCGCTCCGATGCAATGTGAATTGCCCCCACCCCAGAGCCCCGGGCGCGGCGCGCCCCGGCCTGCCCGCGCAGCCACGGCAGCACCCAGATGGCTGCCCCGGGAGGCACGCTTACCTCCCGCTCGGGGAGCTCCTGCTTGCCCTTGCAGAGCCCCGGTACCACAGGCAGCGGCTCCTCAGCAGCGCCCTTCAGCCCAGCCCTGCCCCGGCAGGGAGGAAACGCCCGGGCTGCTCCTCGGAGCCAGCGGCTCCCCAGGGCAGGGGCAGATCCCTTTGCTCCCCCAGCCGCCCCGGGGCAAATGCTCGGCTCCCGGAACCGTCCTGCCCCTGCCCCACGGTATCCATCATGCGCTCCAGCTGAGGCAGTGGCCACGCAGGGCTTACCCGTGCTTTGGGAGCAGTCCAGACCTCCTGCAGCCCACTGCCAACAGCACCGCTTCAGCAGAGGAAACCGCCTCCCGCTCCAGCTGACCTCCACGGCCTCTCCACACGCTTGTCCTGGCCACCATACCTTGTTTGCTCCCAGCACCAAGAGCGAGTGCTTTGAGACCCAGCCAGGCCCTCTCCAGGCAGGGCAGGAACAGGTAGGCTGCAGGGGAGCACAGGCACAGCAGGGGCATTTTTAGGGTGTTCATGGGGGTGAAGATGGCAAGCCAGAAGGCAGCTACACAGCTCCTTGGCAAGGGGCACAGTGGGTACCAGCAGCCATGGCACAGCACGTAAAGCTCCCGGCTCGACCCGTCCCTGCATTCACTGGGCCTCTCCGCCCTCCCTCCTCAGTCTCCTTGCTCACCAGACAAGCGCAGCCAGCAGTAAGACGAGAGATTTCCCAATACTGCCGGCTTCCAACCCCAGCACGGGTGCGGGGCAGAAGTGCTGTTCACAGCAGGTTATCCATCCTCCCTCCCCCACATTCTTCCCAGGAGCAAGCAGCTCCTGCTTCAGCAGGGATCAGGGGACACAGCCACTGGGACACAAAAAGGCACCCCTGTTCCCTCTCTAGCTGGAATAAACTGACAGTGGATACCAGGAAAGGGGCAGGCAGCACCCAGGTCTTGTCTCACGCCTGGGACACCCTGCCTTCAGTGACAACAGGGCAATGGCCAGGGGACAGGGAATGTCATGCCAGCAGAGCTGGGCAGCTGCACAAACACCAGTGCATGCTCACACCAACCTCTGAGGCGTGGGCAGGAGCCCAAAGCTGGCTGTATGCCGGCCACCCTTCCACGCACAATTCCTGGGAAAGTGCAGCCACTTGCTTGCCCCAGACTCCCCCTGAGAGCTGCCCATGTGCTGGAAATCCACTCCTTGATCCACTCTTCTTGCAGGAAATCCCCTTTTCTTTGTAGGCTCCATTGCTCAGCCTGATGGCCTTCGCTCTCTACGGCTCACTAATAATCAGGTGAGCAGTTAATGTTTAGGGGGAGCTGGCAGTGGAAATTTTGCCATCACATTACCATGCTTCCTCCAGCCCTGCAAGCACAGAGGGGAGCAGCTCTGTTTTCCCACAACATCACATTTGGCAGCAAGGCCCCTGGTAGGGTGGGTGTCTTAGCCTGTTGTCTCTTCTAGAGCTAATGAGTACCTGCAAAGGGATGCTGAGCCACAATTACACTGTCTGTGGGTACCAAGCCAGAGACCTGAAGGGGCACAGGGTAAGCCCCAGGCTTGCTGCCCCCTCTACTGCCTCCCCCACAGGCATTACAAGTGAAGAGGTAGCCTGGCTGTTCCCAGTAAAGAGCTGCAGGGCAGCCAGGAGAGGAGTGATTTCATGGAGCCTATGATGCCTGTTGTCTTACCTATCTGTAGGTGACAGAAACTTCAAATTCTTCTCCCAGGTCTCATTTTTGGAACAGTGACAGTTTAGCTGACCTGCTTAGACTGCCTCAGTAGAAGCTCAACACAACAGCTTCCCAGGTTTGCAGAAGGCGAGAAAGGGCCCAAAAGCTGCGACAAGAGCAGCCCAGCCAGACTGACAACTCAGAAAAGGCACCACACTTTGAAGAGAGGCAATTGGGGACAATCACTTTGGCTCTTCCAAAGAGATGGGAGGGGAGAGGCTGGTTCCTCATTCAGCAGATCACCTTTAAAGTGTGTACTGCAGCACCCATCTGACAAAGTGCCTCATGATTCGGGGTCACCTCCCTGTCCTGCTCCCCATGCCTGAAATGCTACTGCTTGAGGGGGGCTGTGCCAGCCGGCAGATACCACACAGGCAGTGCAGAGCAGGATAGCTGCAGGAATTTACAGAGGCGGAATGGAATTTGGCCAGGAAAGCGGGATTAAAACCCCATGCTCCGGATTACCATGCCGTCCCTCCCTCCCCAGTCTTATGATAAGCAAACCTTAAGTGAGAGTTTCATCTTTGTATTTCCCTCGAAGAAGAGCAACCTCTGGCAAAACAGCCACCATGTTCTAAAGGTGGGATCCAGCAGCACCCACAGAGTTGGATACCAACACATGCTGTAAAAGGAGGAAGCATCCTTGTCTCCCCACTTTTCCCAGACACCACCAAGCTGCTGAGAAAATCCCAGAAAGGATCCTCCTGGGACAACAGGCAGCTGTGCCTCAGTTACAGCTCATTCTCAAACATCAAGCTCTTCTCAGGCCTGTAAGATTACCACACACACAGTTCTGCTGCTCTGAGTTCAGTTTTTTATTCTGCAGACGTTACACTGAAAAGCCATCTTCTCCTCCTCTGGAGGAACCACAGCACTTGGGGAAGAGGAGCTAAAAGTCTCTGAAGGGTATTGAAACTCCAAGCTTGGCTGAAACAGAGACTCTTGTCACCAGACTGTTTCCTTGTTTCCAGAGGAAACCAGCAAGCTCAGGCTGGGTCTGACACAGGAATGCCTTGCTGCTTACCCCTTCGTGTCTGAAACCCAGGAATGTATCAGCGGAGCAGCTCCCCTTGGCAGGGACTCCGATCACAAGGCCCTGCTAGACACAGTCTGCTTTTGCAGAGTCAGTCTCCCTGCCTGCAACCAGGCACTGGGCTCAGCTGCCTGGCAGAGCCTCAGCCACAGAGGGCATGCAGGGCACACGTGGGGAGAGCAGTGCCACAGCAGAATGTGCCTACCAGACATCCTGTGGTGCTTACTAGCTGGGCAGCTGCATTTTACCACAACTCTCAGGCAAAGTAACGGGGGCCCACCCAGACAGCAACACAGCCCCCAAGTGCTCTCACTCCTCTTAAGCCCAAGAAGAAGCTGGAAGGACCCCCAAGAAACTCACAGAGGTGTTCAACACACTGCTTCCAGCTTTACCTCCCTGGACTACAAGTCGTCTGATGCTAAGAGGATACTCAGCAGGTGAAGTATCAACACTGACTGGCCTTTTTCTGGGCCTGGTGAAGCTCAAGCCTGAGTGCGGGTACCCCCGGGCAGGTGCTGTCGGGGTGCCCGCCTTCCCGAGAGTGTCCCCCTCTAGGTGGCAGAGACAGGTCCCTCAGCCCACCAGACGCCCGAGCCCGGATGGAGTAATATCAGCCTCACCAGATAGCGAGAGGACTCTTCGCTTGGAGGGTCCAACTGGGTTTATTGTAGGGGAGAAGGGGAAGGTTCAGGACAGGCAGGACAACCACAGCTGAAGGGGTCCAGGGGAGAAGAGCAAAAGTTAGGGGGGGGGGTTAGGGGTATATAACAGTGGGGCAACAGGAGGGTCTAAGGCACAAGGGTCCAATCAGGGAAAGAGGTGTAGAGGAATGACATAGTTCGGAACTAATGGAGGAACAGTGGGGGTGTGGAACAAAGGGAGATAACCAACGGGGGAGCTGGGGGTACAGAACTTTCGGGAACAAGGGAAGGAATTTCAGATGAGAGACAGCAGCTCCGTGGACAAGGACACTGAGGGGAGTGACTAAATCAGAGATCCCTCCCAAGGCATTTCTGCCTTGTCACAGATGCCACTGTCTCCCACACCTGAGGACAGACACAGAGGCCACAGAGTCCTGAATCAAATCTCCACACGCCTCCCTGGCCAGCACGGCTTGGCACAGGAGGGATCAGGCCTGGGCACTGTGCAGGAGGACCCCAACTGCTTCTTGAAGCAGGAGCACCAACAGGGGCTGATCTCCAGCTCCCTTCCTCTCTGATGGGATTAGGTTTCTACCATCTGCATTTCTGCTGATGTCTGTGCTGCAGCTAATGGCCAGCTCTGAATCCATTATGTTCAGCGTGTCCTGGTCTCCGGATGTGCTATGGGCATCAATACCTGTTCACCCTGCCATTTCCTGACACTTTCACTGCTGTGGGCTTGCAACAGTTCCTGGGGTCAGAGCTGAGCAGGGTCAGCAGCCAGGAACTCCAGCTTTTATCCAAGTCAGCCTGCAGCAAGCCCTCCACCAGTTCCAGCCCTGCCATCAGCACAGCTGGAATACCCAGCGGGCATCGTGCCAATACAGCAAGGGGTGGGAGTTTCATCCTGTGTTATACTGACACCCCAAGTTTCCAACTAGTAGAAGCCATGGGTAGGGATTAACCCCACATCCCCCTGCTCCCCTGAAATGCTCTTGAACATCCTTCGCCAGGTGATGCTCCCTGCTGGGACAAGGGAGACCACATCCCAGCACAACAGGCCACACCTACCACCTCAAGTAAAATTAATTAGGTTAATTACAGCAAAAAAAGGAGACAAAGGGACTCCAACAACCCCATATTGGCACTCTACCTGGAAAAGCTCGCAAGAGGTACGACACCATCCACCTCTGGGGAGGTGCCAGGAGCATGGCTGTGAGCCAGGCTGTCAGGTGCCTGCTGTGCATTGTTACCAGCAGAACTGGGTAAGTGGTTTTGGCTGAATAGTTATTGATTGAAAACTGCAGTTTCCAGACAGCTCAGAGCTATTTGCTTCTCACTACAAGTTTTGGACAAGAACAAAATACTTTGTTTTTCAAGCAAAAAAGTCTGATTTTGCATTGTTTTGTTTGTAATTGAGCTACATTACGCTTAATAGAAAAGATAAAGGGTCTCTCAAATTTGTCTGTGTTGAGTCTTTCTCCCTCCAGCTTTTCATTTTGGGCACTAAATCAAGCAATTAATTATTTGTCCAGCTCTGGTCTCCAGACAAGCTGAAAGCATCATGAGCCAAAAGGCTGGAGCAGCTCTGCCCAAGCAGCAGTGCTTGGAGGGTGTTGATTTTTTTTGTGCTGCAGGCTCCTTTCAGGCCTTAGCTCGAGCTCCCTCAGGGTTAGCAAACACTCCCTGGGGGGAAGAGAGCAGGGCCCTGGGCAAGGAATGGCAGGTACCCCACCACCTGCCCAGTGGGCAGCAGTTCAGGACACACAAGGTCACTGTCACTGCTTGGAGGACATGCTAGGAGCAGGGCTTCCCATGCCAACTGCCCAGCACAGAATATCCTGAGTTGGAAGGGACCCACAAGAGTCATCAAGTCCAACTCCCAGCTCAGCACAGGACAACCTCAGAAATCACACCATGTGCCTGAGAGCATTGTCCATAAGCTTCTTAAACTCTGTCAGGCTTGGTGCTGTGACCACTTCCCTGGGGAGCCTGCTCCAGTGCCCAGCTACCCTCTGGGTTTTTTCTAATAACCAACCTCATCCTCTGCTGATACAGCTTCATGCCATCGGCTCCTGACACCATAGTCCCTCACTAGTCCTGCTAGTATGGGTCACTGGAGCAACTCTTCCAAATTCCATCTCCCACAACGCCGAACTCTAGTCCAGCAGCTGGGCACACATGAGGCACTGACCGACAAAGAAAGGCAATGCCCCTCCTCTGCAGCAGCTGAGCTCATGGATGCAGCCTGGTACCTCTTCCACAAGGGACTAGCCCAAACTGGGAGCTGTGCTCAAGCAGCCACTCCTATATCTTCCCTGTCCAGAGCTATTCCTGGCACCAGTGCCCTCAGTGCCCAAGCGAGGCTGAAAGCAGAGCTCGTCCACACAGGAATGGAACAAGCGCACTATAAATAGCAAACCAGAATGCCTCAGGGCAGGCTCTAAAACACCCAAGCAGCAATAGTGCCATCCACTCAGGGTGCCCTGGGCATTTTGTAAGACCAGAAGTGATTCTGAGCTACAGAGAAGCTTGCACATTGCAAAGAGGCTCTGATAACACTGTGAAGTAAAAAGTGCTGTCCAGGCTAAGAAACAAACTTTACCTGCAAAGAAAAACATATAGGCCATCTTGCAAACTGGAAATAAGGTAGTGACTGATGGGGGCAAAAAAAGAAGGGGAAGTGGATCCCAGAGGGGAGGCAGTTCCCAAAGCCAGGTAGTGGAAAGGAGAATGTTTCCAACATCCAAACCCATTAGTAGCCCTCCTCCCTTCCTGCTGCTCCTTGTGTTCCCGTCCCTGGGGCTTCTCACGCTGCTGAGCTAAACCTTGAACTTGCACACCAAAGGACAAAGGCAGGGAAGAAACAGCATAGCTCAACTCAACCAAGCAGCAGATGAGTGGCTGAGGACAAAAGCTCATGTCTTCTGCAATCCACAGCAACCTCTGTGCAGTGCCCAGCCTGCACCAGGAGAGGCCAAAGAGCTCAGACCATCCCGTGATAAGGTCTTCCAGGATGCTTCCAGGAAGTCTTACCCTTCCCACCACACTCATCCTCACTACTCCCTCTTGCCCTCTGGTGCCTCCATCTGGATCCACAAATACTCCATCCTCCCCTTCTCACTGACACCGTATGTCCTACAAAGGGATTGCAGCCTCCCCAGATGAGAATATGACCAGCCTCATGCAGCACTGCCAGGCACCAGCCTGTGAGGGAGCCCTGCTCTTCCAGCAGTGCTGCAGCACTTGGGCATACACTGGGAATAAGAGCACAGAAGAGACTCTTGGGAAATCAAGAGAGGGGTGTATGGACAGGGAAGGCACACACCTGAACCAAATCACCCAGCAAATAAACAGACAAGCACACGCACAAAGGGAAGCAGTGGCTTCCTCTGACAGAAAGGTTATTTTGTCAGAATAGGAAGACAGCACTCAAAAAAACCAAAAGAAAAACACCAAACCCCTGCTTTATTGCTCCTGGAGCACCAAAACCAGACAGGACACAAAAAGCAAAGATAGCCAGTGCTGACTACAAACCCACCCTGAGAATTCTGTAAGCTTGATTTGTTTCTTCCCCCATGGCTCTCCTGTCACCCCTCGCCCTTCCTCCTCAGCGTAGCAAGCAGGAAGAGAGGTAGAGGTCTCAAGTTTGGCCAAGTTTCCACTCAGGGAACAGAAGCTTGATAACAGGCTGGACAGGATGTGAGCACCCATTGAGGAAGAGGATTAGTAACCCCTTAATCTGCACATTTTGGAGTCTAAGCACTTTGGTCTGCTCTTTAATTAAACCATGGGGTGCAAAGATTGCCAGAAGGTAGAGAACAATGAAGAAGAAGGAAAAAAGAAGAGGCTGTGTCTTAAAGGCTGTTCCTTGAGGCTTAAATGCAAGGAGGAGGGTGTTACTAGCAGGGATGTACTTCGCCTCAAGTGCTTTATACTGGGGCTGTTAAGCATCCTATTGCCTTCCCTGATCCAATCTATGGGAGGGTCAGGGGCAGAATGAAGGACAAACTGCGCAATGGCCTGGGGCTGACAAAGGAGAGAGCAAGGAGATCTATCAGACTGGACAAAGCTTTACCTGTGGCAGCTTTGTCTGGCTGGCCATGACTCCCCTCCCGAGTCTCCTGCCTCCTGGGAAACAATATGAGCGCCAGAGCACGTTTGTCTCCACTTCACACACCTGTCTGCACAAAAGGGCCTTGTTCCAGCACTTATCTGGCTCCAAGATGGGGAGGGGCCAGTGCCTCACAGCCTGGCACCCAGGCAGGACATTCAGCTCCACGTCAGGCTTCTTTGGATCTGCCTGGCAGGGGAAAATTTCCTGACACAGGTAAAGAGGAAAACCTTTTACCACAGCTGAAGACAAACAAAGCAGTTCAAATAATGCCCTGCTTCCCTCAAGCCGTGCTCACGTGCCCGTGCAGAGCAGGCAGTAAGCCCGAGGCTCCGGAAGCTACCTGAGCAGTGAGGATAGGAGCCCCACAGCACAACACAGCACAGGGAGAAAGGCAGCTGGTGCCAGAGCTGGGAATAGGAGCGCCAAGGAATGGCCTCACCTCCCGAAATGCTCTGCCACCAGCTCTGCTCCACCAGACCGAGGCAGGGGGGTGCATGTGTGCAGGGGCAGCCTGTCACTCCAGCGTTCCTCTCTTCCCTCACTCCTATTCTTTGGAATTCCTCTCCTCTGTTTGCTTTGTTTCAGACCTCAATGAACAGGAAGAAAAGGGAAGGAGCCTTGACAAATCCGATCAAGGCGTAGACTTGCTGAGGCTCCCTCCTGCTGGCATGCCAAGCCCTATACTAATGAGGGGCAGGGAGAGAGAGGTGGCCACTGAGAACAGCGGCCCCAAAGAAACACTTGATGTGACAGAGGGAAAAGAAGCTGCCAGGACAGAACAATGCCAGCACAAGCTCACAGCCTTCAGAAGGGGGTCTTCCTATTTTCCCTAGCCCAGAGAGCTTGTTCCAGCTCCTCAGTCCAGGTCCCAGCAACTTACTTCCCACTTTACAAGAAATAAGCAATAGACCATAGTATTATTTGGGGAGAAGGGTCCAGACATGTACACTCAGGTGAACAGCCACAGAGACGGGATCACACTTTATTCAAAGGATTACTGTGGAGAATCTGGTCCTTCCCTCCAGAGAACTGGGCTGCGGGGGCTTACAAGTGACAGTGTTGTCTCCAGAGCCTCCCAGAGGTCCCAAATACTCACGGAGCCAAGCCCTTCTGCCATGCAATTATCCCCTGTTTACTGATTCAGAGGCACTAAAACAGCAAGGGAGCGACCCCATGTAAACCATCTACTTAACATACATGATAACTAACCTTTGAAGGCTGCCAATGTTGCAGAAGTGGCTAGGAACAGCTGGAGAAGTTGGCACAGCCTGGTGGTGCCTGTAAGGACCCTCCTCTAACCAAGGATTCTCAGCTTGAAGGGCAGATAAGACATCTCAGCTGTACTTGAGAGTTTTGGAGCTTGCTGTCACCTGAAACCCAAAAGACAGTCACGTGAAGAGCAACTGCATAAGAGAGCTCTGACAGGCCCCTGCACATCCAAGAGTCTCAGATAAGAGCACCCAACGCCTTGGTCCTGTCCCTATCCTCCAGCCTGTCACAAAGTGTGGCTCAGTGTCACCCAAGGCCACCTAGACGGCCAGGGGGAGAATGACTACCTGCATGCTGCATATTCCCAGTCCTAGTTCACTGCACTGCCCTTGGCACTGTCCTTCCCCACCCATGCAAGGAGGACTGTACACGCGTCCCCAGAATTGCTGGCAAAGCCACAGCCACCATGTTCCATCGCAACACATGTGAGTCCTCACACCAATCCTTCAGCAGGATCAGGAGCTAGGGGAGGGACGCAAGTTCTCTGGCCCCCTCCCAAACATGACAGCAGCAGCAAGTGTCTGACTTGTGAGGCAATAAAGGGATTAACTATCTTGTCCAGTAACCTGAGCCCCCGTGACATGCCCATAATGGCAATTAAGAGAGTCTATCCAAATAGACTGATGCATACAGGGAGAGAGAAGGAGTAAAGGAAGAGAAGAGAGAAAGCAGGCAAAGAACACCACATATTCAACTTATGCTGAAGGGAGTACAGCAGGCTGCACATGTTACTCCTCCTCAGAGGAAATCCTCTTCCTCTGCTGGCATCTTGACACGCTCCCCTTTCCTCCAACTCCCACAGAGCTGGGCACACACATTCCACAACTGCAGGATGAAATGGATAAGCCCTTCTCCCAGGAGGCTAGAAGGATTCTTAGCTCCTTATCAGCAGAAAGCCCAAAACAGAAGCACAAACATACTAATATGCTGGGGCAAAGGAACTGGAGAAGAATTGGGAATTTTGTTTTAAAGACTCTCTATCCACACATCCCTCTCTAAGATGCAGCAGGAGCAGGACCTTAAAAACAGGTAAAATCCTACTAAAAGCAATGTATCCTACCTGTTTTAAAAGCCCAAACAGCGAAACAAGTGTGCAGTGTGCTGTATTCTTGCACCCCTCTAGCCACAGCAAACCACCGGCCAGCCTGGTATAGCACAATATGACACAAGGGAGGTGACATCAATCCCAACAAGGGCTGGAAATAAAAAACAGTAACAACAGCTGCTACCTGAACAGTGAAATCCAGCGATTCTAAGACTGAAGTACAGCACTGCAAAACCCTTCTTCAACAACAAGGCCCAACAAAACTGCTTTGTGAGGCTCCCTCAGATTCTGGCTGCAAGGTGGCAGCCAGTGAGAGGACATGTACGGACCGTACGGCACATGTCAGTAAAGAGACACCCGTCTCCTCCATCACCCCCGTCTGCTTGTCCTGATCGGTCAGCTCCTGCCTCAGACCAAAGGGGTCTAGGAGGGGAAACTCATAGACGGATACTTCTGAAGCAGTGGGAACAGGATATGAACCAGAGTGCCAAACCCTCCTGGCACACACCCCACAGCCCTTGCCCAGGTGCTACCAGAGCTTTATATTTCCAGGGAACAGTTCAGCAGGTAAGAGTCAAGTCCCTCCACCTGGGCTAGGAAGCGGAAGCTGCTGGCAACAACACTGAGTACTTTCAACAGCAAAGAGCCCCTTCAGCAGAGATAATACTGAGTGGGGAGACCCAGATATGTGCCTGTCACACAGCAGCACTGTCCACTGGGACCCACCACAGCATCACTGGGACAGCAGAGTTCCCATTCGCACGTGGCAGGAGCCTCATCTCCAGGATGGAGCCCACACCATACAGCCACCAGCAGTTATTTACACAGCACCACACAGGACCTGCAAGATCTGCAGCATGGTGGGACTGATCTCAAGGTCTGCTGCCTTCTCCAGGTGGGGTCAGGGGAGCTTAGGGTGATGCTGGGGGAAACACCAGAAATCACAAGCAGTTACTCCTCACACACCCAAAAGCAGTTGCAGTGCCCTCTCCCTCAGGGCCCAGCTGTATCTCTCCATTGGAGTGTTTCCATCAACTCAGGCCACCAGAGAACTACGTGTCCAAAAGTTTTTTCCAACGGCATCACATGGTTATTAAAAGACATGGCCTCTCCCTTTCAGCCTTTGGCACAGGCAGATTTGAGTATTACAGGAGAGGCTGCACATTGCTAATGAATCAGGGAAGGGAGTTATCCAAATAACAATCTGTGGCTCTAAATGGCTTTCTGGAAAAGGCTTCTGGAGGTAGGAGGCAGTCAGTATCTCGCAGCAGGGCTCTGCACACATTGCCAGATATGTTGCTCCTCCTGGGAAGCCAAAAAGAGTTTTTCTCCAGAGATGCCAAGTCTGAGCTGGGAAGGGCAGGGGCACCCTGACAGAGAACAGCAACAAAATGCTTCCAAGTCAAAACACACACTGGAAGGCCCCTTAAGCTTATTTGACCTGGGTTTCCCTCCCCATCAGACTACTGCTTCAAGTAACAGACCTGTCAGCAACACTTCAGGAACTTAGGTTGTACACCACCAGCTTCCCCTGCCAGCTGTTGCCTTTCCAGACCCCAGGAGGGCTTTCCAAGATCAGAAGTACAAGCTGCCACCACAAGCATTGCTATGCTCAGAGCATGGTGTGCTTCGTTGCCCTTGTCTCTTCAGGTCGACAGAGAGCTGGAGCTCTCCTGAAAGGTGTTGGCCTCCAGTGGGATATCATGAGTGAACAAGGCCTTACATTCTAGGCAGGGCTCACGTAACAGGGACTAAAATACTCCCTGGACATGTGTCCATCTACAGGTTATTTGAAGCAAGTCATAATTTATCCCTAGCTATCCCAAAGTATTGGCTGAGCTCATCCAGAAGCAAAGAAAATACGTAGCCAGACCATGGTGTGTGTGAGAGCTGAGAAGGGCAGGAAGGGATGCCCTAAAGAGACAGGGCCAGAAAGGCCATCTCATTCTTCATCACGACTGCTTGCTTTCAACCACAGCCAAAAAGATCCACAGCCCTGACTTCATACTGCCAGGCTACTTCCCTTCTGGCAGGAGAAGGTCAGCAGGAAGACAAGGTTGGGGAGAATATCCACTGCCCACCCCAACTACCCATGTCCCAAGACACAGCCAAGCATCAATATACTGAGTGTATCCTCCCACATCCTGCTCCCCAGCTCCAATCCCGGCAGGGACCATATGAAAACATCCTCACCCCAGCACACTGAAAGACGTGTTTTGAGGCTTACTTAGGATGAACTGCCTTATACCTGTGGCAAAGCTGCGCCTGAAGTCGGGCCTTCCAGAAATGGCATGGTCTTGTGGATCTCAGCAAAGAGCAAGACACTGCCAGCCAAGCAAGCTGGACTTCAGCACTGTACCCACAGACGGGCTGGCAGAACATTTGCCTTTTTTTTTGGTTTGCTTCTTTTCTTACCGTTAGCGCTGAGCCCGCACCCCTCATCATCAGAGCATTGGAACTATTTGGCCTCGGTTACAGCCAGTGGATTTCCAGTAAGCACAAGCCCTCAGCACCCAGACTGACAGTAAGCACTAAGGAAAGAGCTGCTCCGAGATCATTCTTGGCACAGTCAAGAGAGGAACTAGTCCCTCAACCCAGCCTTTCACCTCCTGCTGCCACATACACCAGGGGCACCATAAGCCAAGACAATTTAAGTCCTGCCCAGTCTCACGGACTTGCTGCTGCTCTGAGAAGCCACCCATCCTACAGTGCTCCCTTGCAACATGTTTACCATAAAAAGGCAGCATGATGCTATTCAAACTGTCCTCTAAACTCACTTGCTGCAAGCAGAAGATGAGCAAAAGACGACATGACAGTTGGTGGGCAAGGGGTGAAGAGGAAGCATCTGCCAAAATGCTCCTTACTCGGGGACAGAATCTAGCTGTGTTGTTCGGAGTAGCCCAAGGACTTTGTGCATCAAGCTTCACCTCTGGCTGAAGACAAGGTGTCTCCGGCAGTCTCCTAGGCAGCCGGTTCTCAGATTGCTGTCTGGCAGAGCTAGAGCATCTCCTTGAAGGAGAGCAGCTCTGGCAGTCTGTACTGGATATGCTCCTAGAGCCACCAGCAGCACACACCTACTCCAGTAAACTGTGCTGGAGACCTCTGTCACGGGCTTCGGGTGCTATCTCACCCGCCTCTGCACTTACAGCAGCAGCCCAGCCACCGTGAAATTCAGAGAAACTCGCAGGTAGCACTGCATGTGAATGGAAAGTTGGGTCTAATCCATGTGATTCTGACTAAAAAGGTTTGTTTAGCGCCAGACTGCTTGCCAGCGGTATCTCGTGCCCTTTTTGAACCCAGCCTGCTGGAAAACAAACCCTCGGGGAAAGAGGAGAGATCAGAAAGGATAAAGTGCCTGCCCATGCAACTGTAATTCCCGCCGAGGAAGCCGCAGGCACACACTGTGCCCATTGTGCGGAGGTAACCGGACAGGAGGAAGGAGGGGCGGCTCGGCCCAGCTCTGTGCGCACCCGAGAGGCCACGAAGCGCCTCCTGGCCCACGGGCACCGCCGATCTTTGCCCCGGGCAGCGTGCGGAGCCGGGCCCGGCTGCGGGCAGGGGCGCTGGCCGGTAGCCTCGGCTGAGCGGGAGGCAGAGCCGGGGCAGGGCACAGCACAGAAGGAGGGCACAGGCTGGAGCCTCTTCTGCAACAGGCTGCACAGCCAGGCGGGCCCCGCGCCTCCTCCCGCCTGCCAACGGGGACACCCGTGCCAGTGCGGCAAACACCGAGCGCAGCGGGGGCCGTGCGAGTCCTGCGTGGGCTCCGTGAGAGCCCCCACCGCACGGCCCGACCACCGCCCTCCTGCTCCCCGCTCCGGTCCCCCCGGCCCCGGGCGGGGACAGACACTGCCACGCACAGACGCGAGGATGAAAGCCCCCATTCCCGAGGCCCCCCCAGCCTTCCCGTGCCCCCAGGGCAGCACTTCCCCTGCTCCGCACTCAGCGAGTGGGCACGGGCCGTTCAGCCCCGATCGGAGCGCGGCTGTCCCTGCCTCCTCGGGCACACCTCACCCTTCCCCACGCAGAGCGCTCGCCAGGTGCAGAGCGCGGATCCCCACTGCCGGGCAAGCAGTGCCCACGGGAGCCCCGGGCTGGGACGAGGGGTGCCGCACGCCGCTCCCCGGCGGGTGACGAAGGGACAAGCGCCGCTCCCCGGCGCCCGCTCTCATTCCCCAGCGCCACCGGGAACTTTTTACCGGCGCCGCAGCCAGCGCCGGCAGCTCCCCCGAGCAGCCCCCGACGGGCGGCCCGTACCCCGCACACCGCCCCCAGCCGCCCCGCGGAGCGCCAGACCCACGCGTGGGCAGACCCCCGCCCGGCGCAGCGCTGGAAGAACGACTCCTTTCCGGGGCCCCCCAAAACTCACCGCACCCCGGCTCCTCACCCGGCGGCAACTGCGTCCGCTCTCGGGACACCCTCAACCCGCCCTTACCTGCCCGGCCGCCGCCGCCGCTCCTTCAAACCCCCGCCCCGCCGCCCATCGCCCGCTC
>WAAG01019154.1:35086-53112 GCA_013390105.1 Tichodroma muraria | reverse complement strand
GGCGTGCGGGCGCCGGGACCCAGCGGGGAGTGGGGGCTCCCTCGGTTCCGGGCGCTCGCTGCAGCCGCTCTTTTCCCTTCGCAGGTCGCTTCTCGGACTCGCACGCGCTGTCGGAGCTGGGTAGGTGGGCAGCGGGTCGGGGCCGGTGCTGTGCCCTCGCCCGGGTGCATGCGGGTCTTGCTCCCCGGGCCCTGCTTGTGTCCGTGACTAGCTGCGTTCTCGGACACGGGAGAGTGTGCACATCTTGCTGTCCTTCCCTCGTCCCCTGTCGAGGAGAGAGGCAGCAGGGCCAGTTTGGCTTGCTTTCTGTGCTTCCATTTCGTGTTGTTCTTGTCCTTTTCCAGTGTACTCTGCCTCCAACCTCCTAGTGCTGTTAAACGACTGGATTCTCCGAAAGGACCTGCAGCAAAGCCTGCCAGTGGTAAGGCTGGAGTGTGTGGGAGGAGGATTTGGGACACATGCTTTCCTCCTTGCAGGAGCTTTCAGGGAGTGTCTGTAGAAACTTAACAGGTCTTTGCTGTGGCCTCTCTTTACGGTCAGGTATGGAGAAGCCAGAGGCAACCTCTGAATGCAAGTAGAACAGCAGCCCTGTCCGGTAGCTCCTGGCTTGGAGGTGTGGCCGGAGCACACCCTGGACCACAGAAATCAGGCCCTGGCTTGCACCAGAAGCTCCACAGGCTTTTTTGAGAAGCTCAGAACTTGAGTTAGGTAGAGATGTTGATGAATAAACCATTGCTCTTTACACAGCAATGGCTCTGGAGCACTGAAGCTCTGATTCCATCTGTCAGACTCTTCCTTTGCATATTGTATTAAGTAAAACAAATGTAAGCGCCTTGCTACTGTGTTTCTCTTGCATGAGCCCCAGGCCAGCTCCCAGCATTGTTAAACCCATTGGGGAATAAGGAAGAGGTTGTTTTTTTCTAGATGAGGCTCTTCTGTTACAAACCTGCCCAGTGTATGGGTTGGGTGTAGAGAGCTCCCTGAATGGAGCATCAGGTGTGTAACAAACAGAAATGCAGAAGACTTGCTTCCCTGGTTAAAGCTGTATAGAATTTCAGCTGTGTTATCTTTATTGATGCTTTTCAGTGGATCAAACTCTGTGATTGACTGCAATAGTAAGTTCCCATGTGGAGGGCAGAGACCTAGACTGGAAGAGCACCCACTGTCTTGGGGTTCATGCCTAGACTGGTGCGGTGTTCAGCCAGCATTCACTCTGGTGTGGCTGTGGACTCTGGGTCCCCTTCCCTCTACTCTGGGCACGCTCCCTCATCAGCTCTATCCAGAGAGGAGGTTGTCTTGTGTCTCAGCTCTGGGATGAGGAGGAGGGGAGAGTTCTGCTGTGGAGCTCAGGCACAGTGGCACAACCCAGGAGGCTATCTTGCTGTGTCACTTGGGGTAGAGGCAATATAAAACACAGATGTGATGTTCTCCCTGTTTTTGGAGTAGTAACTGCATGTGATACTGTCATGTCTTAGTCCCTTCTTGGAGGTAGATAAGTGGACTTGTGTCTAGGCTCTAGCTGCAGTGAAGACATTGTTTCTGTAGCTGTGACTTTTAAGGCCATTTGGTGCTTATTTCTGAGGGTCCCACCAGACAGTGCTGTGTTTCTGCCCTCTTTAATTCCCAAGCAGAACCTGCATCCTGTCCCCCTCCTCCCCTCTGTGTTTTGCAGTCGCTGCCCCAGCAGAAGCTGCTGACCTGGCTGAGTGTGCTAGAATGCGTGGAGGTCTTTGCAGAGATGGGGACAGCCAGGGTGTGGGGGGAGATGGGCCGGTGGACCATCATTGTCCTCATCCAGCTGGCTAAGTAAGTGCTGCGGGCAGAGGGGAAGGGGCAGCGTGCACTCGGAAAGGGGACCTGGAGGGCACTGCATAGTGCCCTGGAAAAAATCCCACACAGGACTGAGCTGCCAGTCCCTGAGGCTGGGGGAATTTGGAGCCCCACGGTGTACTGGATTCTGTGCCACAGAAGGGAGCACTTATACCTGTCACCTTGCCAGTTGCTCTGAGGAGACCTGAGTGTTTCCCTCTTCTGTGGAAGCCATCTCTCCAGTGTAACAGGAACCCAACTCCATAGTCTGGTATTGAAGACTTCCACATATCTGTTCACAGAGCCATCCTTCGTCTCCTGCTCCTGCTGTGGTACAAAGCTGGCATCCAGATGTCTCCTCCCATTGTGCCTCTGAACAGGGAAGAGCAACAGCCTCTCCACCCTCAAGGTGAGCCCGTAGTGTTGTCATCATTGGCTGGGTGCCTTGCTGAGCCACATGTCTTGTCCTGCTAGAATTACTCATCAGAGCAGTGGCTTGTTCAGCACATGGGACCATAAGGTGTCTGTTCTTAAGGCTGAACTGTGTTAAACTTCCTACCTTTGCAGAGAATGAGTTAACTTAGCGGCAAGGTTGTCCTACTGCCTGGAGGGAGGGGATGGAGAAGTCTAAACTGGGAATTTCTGGCTGAACCATGAGTCAGGCTGCATGTGCCCTGGTCTAATGATGATAAAAGAGGCCCTAAACCTGGGCAATGTCAGGCAGCAATTCAATGTATTGCTTTGAAGCCTTACCCCTGTGGCTGTTTTCTTCCGCAGGCATGGAAGACAGCTCCTCAGGGAAGGATCAGACCTATGTTGGCAGGCGTTCCAGCCGTGTTGTGCGCTCTCTACAGAGCAGTAAGTAACCGAGCCCGTTTTTCAGACTGAGCTGTTCCTGCTCTGTGCCTTCATGGATGACGTGGGTGTGGGCAGTAAAGGGTAGAACCTTGCCTTGATGTATCTTGCCACTCATTGGGCCCGCTGTGGGTGGGTGGGGGTATCAAAGCAACCAGAGATGTGCTGCAAGGCTGGCACTTAAATTGTGTTTTTACAAGTGAGCTGTGCAACAGAGAGAGCTCTTCATCATGGTTATGCTTTGAGGAGCACGTATCTTACAAGTAACTCCTCAAGCTTTCCTGTTTCACACCTTCACAGTGCAGAAAGCAGGGAAACATGATAGGAAGGTGTCCTGGTTTGGGCTAGGATAGAATTAGTTTTCTTCCTGGTACCTGGTACAGTGCTGAATTTTGGGAGTTAGTATGAGAATAATGCTGATAACATTACTATAACTGATATTGTAAGTTGTTGAGAAGTAGTGGTTACTGGTAAGTCAAGGACTTTTCAGTATCCTGGGTTCTGCTAGTGAGGAGATGGCACAAAATGCTGGAAGGGGTCATAGTCAGGATGGGTGACCTAAACTGGCCAAAGGGATCTTCCATACCATAGAACATCATGCCCACTGTATAAACTGGGGGAGTTGGCTGGGAGGGGCCAATCTCTGTTTGGGAATGGGATGGGCATCAGTCTGGGGATGGTGAGTGGTTGTACATCACTTGTGTTTCTTGGGTTTTGTTATCTTCCATTTCATTACTGTTGTTACTATTCTTGTTATTTTACTTTATTTCAATTATTAAACTGTTCTATGTCAATGCAGGAGTTTTACCTTTTTCTGATTCTTTTCCCCGTCCAACCGGCCAGGGGGGTGAAGGGCTCCAGGGCCAGGTGGAGTGAACTAGCAGTCGTGTGATACATAATTTCCAGCTGGGACAAAGCTTTTATTTGTGTTAGTAACCAGGCCTGCTTGTTTCAGCCCCGTCCCTGCAGTCGCGGCACTGGGGGTCCCCCCAGCAGAGGGAGGAATCGCAGAGCCGAAGAGCGGAGATGAACCAGCCTCCCACTCCTCTGGGTCTCCAAGAAACTGTCGCGGAATCCATCTACATTACCCGCCCCCTGCTCCACCGTATCCTGCCCTTCTCGGTGCGGGCTCCCACCGCTCGCGGGGGCCAGCAGAGGGTGCTGCGGGCTCGGCCCGGGTGCCGGGCAGTGCCTCGCCAGCTCCGCTCCCTGCGCGGCTCTGCTTGGGCACGGAACTCGGGACTCTTCCCTTCCTTACACTTTGGTGGCTGGCCTCAGCCACTGGAGCTGTGGGTGCAAGTCCTCCGGCCCTTTTCCCTGGGGCCCCTAGCCCTGCCTTAGGGTGTATTCGCCTGCACTTGGCAGAACTTTGTGGGTACGCAGGGGATCACTTCTCTGCGTGCCTCTTGTTAGGAATCTCTCATCTTTTCATTCCTTGACTGTATGTTCCTAGTATTGAGTTTAGGAGTATGGGGCCAGAGATCATGGAAACCCTGGCTCCTTTCGGCAGTCCTGGACATCTCGAGGTCAGTCTATTGAAGAGTCTTTCTTGGTGGTGGCTGGGCATCACATTTCCCCATTCCCTAGTCCTGGGCAGGCCCTACTGAGAGAAATATGCACTGGGACTGGTCTTTAGCTTGGAGATTGATGCATCTTCTACAACACTTTGAGTGCTCTCTGTTCTGAGCTGGTGCAGGCTGTTCTGCGTGGAGCTGAGAGTGGAAGGCTTTACAAACCCGCTTTCTTCTCCCTGCTGGCTGCTTTTGCAGTGACTCTCTGCCCTCCTCCTTCCAGTCTGAGTTTGCTGAGTGACCTGAAAGACCTGAACAGGCGAGAGCGGGCGGAGCTGAGGCGACGAACCATCCTACTGCTGTACTACCTGCTGAGATCTCCTTTCTATGACCGATATTCAGAGTAAGGGGCCCTTGCTGGGCTTTTGCTGAAAATTTTCCTTTTAACTGAAATAGCGTCAGGGAACTGGGTGAGTAGATCTGAAGATGTGTGGGTGCCTCTGACCAGGTTAATCTGAGCCCTTGTGTAACAGCTACTATTGCTGTTTGTGTGCTCAACAGCTGGGGCAGGAGATGTCCAGCTGGACTGGTTCATATTCTTTTCCCTTTCTAGGGGCAGGATCCTCCTCCTTCTGCGCTTGTTGGCTGATTATGTGCCTGGAGTTGGCTTCATCACACGTAAGTGTGTCCCACTGTTATATCCCCACTTCTGTCTGGTGAAGAAAAATGAGGGCTGTTGGGAACATCTGTCAATTGGTTTCCAATCCGGTGAAGGAATTGGGAAGTCCCTAAAGAGGTTAGCACTAGAGCACCCTGTGTTGATGCCTGAGTAATTTTTAAATGCTGAAGGAAAAGATTAATTGCTTCCAGGCTTGATGACAGTAGTAAACCTCTGTGTGCCCTGAGGCTGCAGAGCTCGGTGCCTGCCACCTAGGCTTGTTCTCCTGGGCTTCCTTTCTTCACCTCAGCTGGTACACCAGGGCCCCAGCTTTGCAGCCCTGTTCTGATCTCTTTTCCTTGATCCCTAGTCTGCAGCATGGACACGAGGGGTAAATGGGTGCCTGGAAGTATTGAACCAGGCAGAAACTGCCTGTAAATCAAAAGGCTAAACCACGTCTGTGTTCTAGTTCTTCAGCAGAGAAAATGGCCTTTATTACAGGCCAGCATTTCATTTCCCCTCACTCTTCCCCTGATGATGTTAATCCTTTTGTGGAGTGATTCATGGCAGTGATGTGACATTACATCAGCCTGGCATCATGGGATTGCCCTTTCTTTGGGGAGGTCACAAGGCTGGCTAGCTCAGGAGCCACTTCCTCCAGTTAGTGATTTCAGAGAGGGTTTGGAGCCTGCATTAAGCCCTGTGCAACGTAAGCATTTTCACTCTACAGCAGATGCTTCTGTTTGCACCTGCTCACTATTGCTGAGTTATCTTCCCTCTTCCCTGTCACAGCAGTGTTCTCCTGACTCTCTGCAGGTGGGTTTTCCCCTTGCACATTGTAGACCCCCTTTCTCACTGGAGTTTGAACATGTCAGCTCTGAGGGAGTTGGTGGGGTCCCACACCATGGACATGCTGACCATATTTCACACCTCTCTTGGTCCTGCTCTGATCTCTGGCACCACATTGCAGTGTTGCCTTACACCTTGGCACAAGTAACTGTTCTATTCTTGGGTTCAGCTGAGTTGTGTAAGTGGAGATTTGGGATTGTTTGGATCATGAGAAGTGGGGGATATACCCCATAGACACACAGCTTTAAATTGTTGCCTTTCCACATGTATGATCCCTCTGTTCTCTTGTTTCAGGGCCATTGATGGATTACTTACCTGCTTGGCAGAAAATCTATTTCTATAACTGGGGCTGATAAGAAGATGATTACTCACTGCTAAAATCATGGCTGGACATTCCTAAGGAGGGCAAGCAGGCTGGGGGAGGGATGTTGATAATGTCTAATTTTCAGTTAAATCATAAGTGAGAAGCTCCTGTTCTGCAGAGCAGGGAGGGGGTTGTATGTGATTTTTTTTTAACAGATCTAGGCGTGAATGATGGACACTACATGTGTGGGGAGAACCCAGCCACCTGTTTCTCTGGACCATTCTGTGGCTGCAGTGATGGTGATGGGGCAACCTCTTTTTTGAAGCACTTGATTTTTCTTCTTTTGTACAGCTGTGCTATAATAAAGCCAGGCACCGTAGTGTTTTTTGGAGAGCCCTGTCTCACGTGTCAAGGCACGGAGGCTGACCCGCAACCTGCTTGTGTTGGCCGTGCCTGGCCCATCTGCTTGGAGCAGATTTGTCTGTCAAATAAACTGACTGAATGGAGAGAACTGAGCTGAAGAGCCTCTGCCTCTTTGCATAAGAACCCTTGTGTCTTGTTGCCAGCAGGTCTCTCTTTGTCAGAAAGACCAACTTTTGCAGTTGTCTGCCCTGGGATACTCTGTCCCTTAGAAGCCTTTTGCTCTGGCCTGTGTCAGTCAGGACCCATGTGTTGCTCAGCTGATGACTATAGCCTCTGTAATTCCCAGTGCCTGCCCCAGTCCCCAGAGTCCTGGGGTTCTCCTGGGGGTAGACAGAGCTGCAGTGTGCAGGTTGCTTTCCTAGCACCCAATGTGTGTTAAAAGGGTCTGCAGAATGGCTGCCAGCCAGTGCTTGGGGGCTTGGCCAAGAGCAGAGGAGAAGTGATTAATTCAGCAAATCTGCTGTGCCATGTATAATAGAGGGCCTAGGAGAGGCCTGTGTTACTGAGATGAGATGGACGGGTCTGCTTTTGGAGGGTTTGAGAGGAGGGCACAAGCAGGTGCTGAGGGACAGGGACAGCCCTGGGCTCTGACTATACAGAGGGACATGCACCAGCACAACGAAGGCTGAGCAGCTGGCAGGGCTCAGGCAGAGGCAGCCCAGGACCTGAAGGGCCAAGGTAGGAAGGGACAGCAGCTGCACCTGTGAGGGGCCACGTCCCGTCCCCTCCCCCACCCAGCAGCTGTCCTGGGCAACCAGAGTGGCTCCTCTGTGACCTTGCTGCGGAACCAGTGGAACCAGTCAGTGTGCACCATGCTGTGCTGCCTGCTGCTCCTCACCCTACTGCTGGGGGCTGTCCTCCCACAGCCTGTGGGCCAGAGGTGATGGCACTTCCCTCCTCCTCCTCCTCCGTGCCTCGGTACCTGCAGGTACCCCAGGGCCCCTGACACGGGCTGGGACTTGCAGCACCAGGCCTCAAGAGCTGGCCAGACTGGGTGGAAGATGCAGCTCATGCGAGCTCTTGTCCCAGCCTGGGTAAGTACTGTAGGACCTTGGCTCACTCCTGGCCCTTGTTTTCCTCTGTAGGGACAGCTACTCAGTTCCTGAGGATTTCTCTGCTCCCCTGGAGCTTCCACAGAAGCACTTTGGCCTGGTGGATGGTACAGTGGCTCTCCTTGCCCCTCTGAACCCCCTTTGCATGCACTCACCCCTCCAGGTGGGTGGTTGTCCCAGAGCCGAGCCCAGCCTCTGCTGTGCCCGCAGATTACGGCATCAAACCCAAGCAGCCTCGCTTCAGGACCCGGGTGGCCCCGGAGCGGCCGGCGGAGCTGCGCAGAGCTGGCAAAAGCAAGCGCGACGGGCTGGACTTGCTGGAGTACTACGAGGATGGGCGCCTGTGAGCCAGCCTGCGCCCGTGCCCGCCCCAGCCCAGCAGGTGAGGGCTGGAGCAGCAGCTGCCACAAGTCCCTTCGGATCACTATATGATCTCTGGCCTTCCAGGACTGCAGCCAGGGCTCTTGGACCAATACTGAGAAGCTCCAGCTCCTCTTGGGGTCCCAAGGGAAAGAAGGAGCCAGGGCCCAAACCCCTTGTAGTGGGAAACAAACAGCACAGTAGCTCTGCTCCATGAACCATCATATTTAATAGTTGTTGCCATCACAGCAGATCCAGCTGAAGCACAGAGATCACTGGCTGCAGGGACCGGGAGAGCTCTTCTACCTCCCTGGTGCTTCGCATGGCTCCCTGCAGCCTTTAGCCCTTCCCTGCCCCACTTTGGGCAGACACTCAGCTTTGTGCAGAGGCTGAGCCCCACTGCGCTGGGGTGCCCCTGCCCTGCCTCTGCCACCTGCAGCTTGGGGGAGAGGGGAAAGGGGCAGAGAAAGGCTTCCCTCCCGAGGGTATAGTTACTGCAGGGAGGTAGGAGGGGAATTTTTCTCTCTCCCCAGGGCATGGATAGAAGTTGGAAGGGGTGGGGACAGAAACAGAGGCAAGGGAAAACTGTCTCATTCTGGCTCTGGCAGAGGAAAGATACTGGGGCTTCCTCTGCCACCCCTGCCCAGCAGCCATCTCCCCAGCGCCTGGCAGGGAGGTGATCCCATCTCCCAGGCAGGAGCCAGCATGTGGGTCTTGTTTTCTGTAGCTGCTGTGTCATCATACTGCAAGAGACTGACTCTGCCACTGCAATTAAAAGTCACCCCAGATGGATGTGACAGGAAGCTGTGCCATGGTCACAAGGAGGAGATGCTGTCACCCCAGCCTGCATCTGGAAAGGGCACGAGCACACTACTGCCCCCCACAACTGCTCACAAGCAGGGCACCCAGCGGGTGCTTCTCCAATAGAATAAACTTAAGAGTATTTTGTACAATAAACACAATTTGTCCAGCCCTCCCCCCTCCCGTCCCCCCAGCCCGAGGAAGGGGAGTCACGAAAAGAGGCGGCACTCCGTGCCCCGGGGAGCCCTGCCCTGGGCCCTCTCCTCCTCCAGGCTCAAAGCAGCTCTTGTCCATGCACGACACGGGGAAGGGGCGAGACTGCAGCCCTGGCTGTGCAGGAGGTGCCTGTGCCAGCCCCTACTCCAGGTAGATGTCCTCTGTGGGGCATGTGTACTCCACATACTCCTTGTAGAATTGCTGGAAAGCCCTCCTGCAACACAGCACCACGCAAAGCTTAGCAGCAGCCTTCCCACAAGGCAATTATAGATCCTCTTTCTCATCCTGACGCTCACTCCCTACCCTGTGGCCTGTTTGACCCCCCAGCCCCTGACCTCTTCTGCATTAGCCCCAGAGCCGCCATCAGAGCCACAGGGTCTCCATCCTTGCTCCGATTCCCTGCACATGCATGACTTCCAGCCATCTGCCTGCAAAGCCTTGCACTGGGACTTGTTCCAGTACAGTCCAGGAATACGATGCCCATAGCCCTGTCAGCACTGGCTCTCATGCCAAGCATTTCACTTGAGGAAGAGGTGCCAGCCTGGGGCCAGGTCCAAGCCCCACATGTAGGGGGAGATGGCAAGATTCAGCCTGGCTGTCTTGTTGCTCCTGCCCTTTATGAGCCAGCCCTCCCTGCCCAGCCAGGACTCACCCTACAGACTCCGCCAGCGGCTTCGTGGACTCCTCCGAGACAAAGACATGACAGGCAAATCTGTGGTCAGCAGGGTGCTTGGTGATGAACCCAAAATATCTGAGGGCAAAGAAAGTGTGTGCGACTGAACCAGTAGGTATAGGCATCCCAGCATCTCTGAGGTGTACCCACCCTTAAGCATAGGGATTTAGGACCTGAACCCCCCTCAATAAATCCCGATGGCCACCCCAGGGTCATGCCACAGCCCATGTCCAGAGCTGCAGCACTGGGCTCACAGGGGAAGGGGTGCCCTCCAAAACAGGGCTCTGGGAAACTTCTTTTCTCCTAGCCCCAGCTGTGCTATCACCAGGGAACAGGAAGGCAGCAAAGCCTCGCTGCTGAGCTACTGGTGTTGAGAACTGCACTACACTTCCTTGCTACTCACTTGTTGTTCTTTGGATGGTACCCACAAAAGGAAATGTTCTTCAGCTGGAAAAAATGGCTACACTTGTTTACCTGGGGGAGAGAGAGAGAGAAGGGAACTATTAGAGCTTTTCTCCCCACCCCCTGCAGGGCAGCAGGTCTCTGGCCACTAGAAATATGCACTTGGAGACTGAGAAGTGAAGTTAATTGGAGCCTAATCCTGGGCTGCTATCAGCAGCAGTTTCAGGATTGCTCCAAGCACCTGAACAAAGGGAGCTTTTCCAGGCAGCCCTGCTGGCTCTCACCCCAGCTGCCTTTACTGCCAGTAGCTCCTGCAGGATTTCCCTGGAGGCCCTGAGTCAGACTGTACTCAGGCTAGAGTCAGTACTTCTCTTCACCAGCACACACAGTCCTCCTTCTGCACTAAAAAGGCTCTCGGAAACACCAGCAGATAGAAAGTCAATGGATAACTTAGAACTAAACAAGTCATTCAAGCCTGAGTGTCAAAGGGTCCCAGCTAGAAATGAAAACTTATTTATACAAGTCTAAAGTGCAGCTAAGTTGATGGCATCCTCTAGATAGAGGCAAGATTTGTGGAAACCTCAGCCCAGCTCTGTCACAGCACTCAGAGCCATGAGCTACTCCTATCCCCCAGCTGGAAGGGAGGTTTCCCAACAGCTTGCTGCAAAGCCCTCACTTTCCTCTGCTCAGCATCCCGATGTGCTTTACTAGGCTACTTATGCAGAATGCTAATCAGCAGCCTGCCCTTGCCAGATAAAGAGATTACAGGGCAGATCTGGAGGACACCACTCAAAATAGTAGCAGAAAGGTTTAGAAGCAGCTGTCAGATTACCAGGTACGGCTCAGCACGCAGCATCCCAGCGCAGTGACGTGCCTGGCAGCTGTGAGAGCATCAGCTGGCAGTACTGCCCAGAGCTGGGGCCTTGGGAGGCATGGGGGACCTCAGTGGTGGGCCTAAAATGCTGATGATGGTGTTTCTCACACCCTCAGATGTGGGGCGGAGACCTTTAATTTTCATATGCAATCATGGCCTGTAGCACAGAGGGCACGAGCCAGTTCAGAGCAGCAATCAGGGAAGGGATGAGATGAGCAGGGAGCGGGGCACTACCTTGCTGTGCTCCTTGGAGTCATCAGCTTTCACAGCAATCTTGACCCCGCGCACACTGATCTCCAGGACGCAGCTGGAGGGTGGGTTAAAGTGCACAGTGAGGCGGCGCGTGGTGGCAATCTGCAGAAGACAAAGACAAAGCTGTGGGACTCGTGAGCAGTCATGATGACTCCCCACTGAGGCTCTGCCCTGCTGCCAGAAGGAGCAGGCACTCCTGCTCCCTGGGATGGAGTGGGACACTACCTTCTGCATGGCCGCACAGAGCACATCATTGCCCTTGTGGTAGGGAACCTGCACGGAGCCAAGGAACTTCACCCGAAACTGGTCCACCCAGTCACTGCTCTTGGCCAGAGCTGGAAGAGAGAGCACATGGCAGGGATCATCTCTGGTGACCAGCTAGGTGGGCTGAGCTCCACCTCCCCTCTCCATCTTGCAACTCCTGTGCTTTTCCCTGCCCAGGAAAAGCTTCTCTCAACACCAGCTACCAGCTCCCAGCATCACAGCAGAACCTGCTCATCGCTTCCTGTTGGATGCCCAGTTTGGTCCTCCCCCCAGCCCCCTGCTCAGCACCAGACTGCTCAGCACGGAGGATGTGGTACAAGCTGGGGACATCAGCAGGCTGCACACAGAGGCTTGGTACCTGTTACATGGTCTGGGTCCTTGGTGACTTCAATAGCGTAGTAGGCAGGAAAGATACCCCGATCTCCTGTGCGCATGTTGTAGGCCTCATACCAATAATCTTCTGCCTGCACCTCCACCAGCAAAGGATCATCCACCTCCAGCTCCAGCTCGTCTGCGTGGCGAGGCACAAACCTGGGTAGAGAGGCACTAGCAGCTGGCTGGCTAGCAGTGTGGGTGGCTTTCTCACTGGCACACTGCTGGGGCATCCACCACCAACCCAGGCAGCGGCCTGGTAGCCATGGGGACCTGACATGCTAAATAAAGCACCAGAGCAGGGCTCAACAGGGCTCAACAGTCAGCAGCATCCTGGCACCTAATGTAAGGGTATCCCCTATTGCACCACCCAAGGTGCTCCTCAGAGACCCTGATCGCCCTTGGAGGTCTTGCCCATTGCAGCAGCCTGGGCAAATGCTGCTCCTGGGCAGGGCATGAGCTACAGGCATTGGTTTGTTCCCCAGGGTTTCACACATAGGAAACACTGGAGCCTGTGCTAGCCCCACCTTGGTGGGAGTGCAGCACCAGCTCTCCCCTGATAGAGGCTGGGGACACTGCCTGTGCCTGCCAGCTCACCTAAAGACAGCACGGTGAGTCTGCTCCTGCTCCTCCCCGTTGATCATGCAGGAGAACAACCCAAAGGACTCGGCACCTGGGGACAAAGGCAGAGGAGTACATATTAGCATTGAGGGATCAGCATCACAGCCAAGAGAAGGACATGGGCCAGGCTGTCTGCTGAGGCTCCTGCAGAATGGCTCATCCAAGACAAAGCCATGCGATGCCACAGGAGAGAGACATGGCTGGAGCCGCTGCACTGGTGCCCACCAGTCTCTGCTGGGAATAAGACCTCCCTGCACCAGCACAAACAGCTGTGACAC
Source organism: Tichodroma muraria (assembly GCA_013390105.1). Lineage (NCBI taxonomy): Eukaryota > Metazoa > Chordata > Aves > Passeriformes > Sittidae > Tichodroma > Tichodroma muraria. The sequence goes on along the minus strand of WAAG01019154.1, from coordinate 40,538 downwards.
CTGCATGGGTGTCATGCCTGCTGGAGCATGCCACCAGTGCTCTTCTGCACTTGGAGAGGAGTGTGGCATGCCAGGAATATGATGGCTCCCTGTGAGCTCACTCAGCCTACCCCTCAGCATGGCCATACCTTGGGTAAGCCTCAAGACAGCCTCAAACACCTACTGCCACCCCCACCTGACACTCATGGAATTTTTCTAAGCCCCACCATGTCTCCTGGACCACCAGGGACAAAGCCACAGGCTGCAGCAAGCAGAACTGGGGCTGATGTCTCCTGGTGGCTTCCCATCTCCTGCGCAGGTACCAGAGACAGGCAGGGCTGCCCAGGCAGGCAGCCACCAGCCCACCTCCCCCCAGTGCCTAGCACTCACTGGACGAGCGTGCCCGACCACTCATGAAGACATTGAGGAACTTCTTCGAGAAGTGGATGTCTGCCTCGGGGGTGGAGTCCTCAGAGAGGCAGACTGAGTCACGCTTCAGTGCATCCTCCTCGTACTCCTCGCCAATGGCCGACTCATAGGGTGAAGAGATGCAATTGTCGTAGACTGTGGCCGAGTCGCTCTCATCACTGTAGCCTGAGTAGCACTGCTTGAGGCTGACCAGCTCCAGCTGCACGTTCTCATCCACCACCAGCGTGTATTTGACAGAGTCATAGGAGAGGGCACTGGTATCCGAACTCACGGAGGCTCTCTGAAGGTTGTGCCCTGGCCGGGAGCCACCACTCCCACCACCACAGGAGGCCCTGGGCAGGTTTGTCTTGTCAGGGGAGGACATGTAGTCCAGCACCTCGTCCTCCTCGCTGATGGAGGGGTTGGTTTTCCCTGCCAGGGCTGAATAGCTGGAGGTGTCAATGTCAGAGCTGATGGACATGCGGTTCTCACTGGACTGAGACAGGAACGGCTTGTCAGTCTCCAGGGGGTCTGAGTTCTTCTGCACGGGTGTCAGGTAGATCTCCTCTGTGGCCTCCAGCCTCACATCTGTCTGGTACCGGATGCGGTCCCGGTGGGCCTCGGGGCCCCTTGTCACCACCACGACGCTGGCACCATGTGGTGGGGCCCGGCTGGTGGCCTGGTGCTTCTCGGGCGGCCGGGACGAGGCAACGCAGGCTGGGGCCATCTGTGTGGCTGCTGTGCGCCGGCACGGGCTCTCCGTGGATGTGCCCCGGTCTTTGGTGGAGGTTGTGCTGTTTTGGTGATTGACCTCATCACTCAGGCAAACGTGGTCATGGGGAGGGGTCTGCTCACCTGTAGGGAGAGGAAAGCAGCATAGACAGGCACACAGAGGGGGATGCTCCCTGACAGGGAAGGTGTCCAGGGATGCCACCCAGACTCACAGAATCATAGAATCCTTTAAGTTGGAAAAGACCTCTAAGATTCTCAAGTCCAACCATTAATACTATCAAGTCCACCACTAAACCAAGTCTCTAAGCACCACATCTACAAAATTTTGAACACTTCCAGGGACGGTGATTCCAGCACTTCCCTGTTCCAATGCTTGATCAACCTTTCAATGAAGAAATTTTTTCTAATATCTAATCTAGACCTTCCCTGGAGCAACTCGAGGCTATTTCCTCTTGTTCTACTGCTTGCTACTTGGGACAAGAGAGCAATTCCCAGCTCACTAACAATCTGCTTTCAGGTAATTGTAGAGAGCAAGACGGACATGCACCCTGCATCCATGTGGTATGTTTTTCCCAATCTCCTGCTCCAGCACCACTTGCCTCAGGCTCTTGAGCACCATGAAAGGGTGCAAGGAGCTGGCCAAAAGCCTGAGAACTCACCCGTTTTCAGAGGGGACGACGACCGGGACACCCGCTCCTGCCAACTGTGCTTTTTCCCCAGAGAGTTGTTATTCAGAGTGTCCTGAGGAGAAGAACAAAGGCGCCTTATAGCCCAAACAGTAAACAGAATGTGGCATGGCAGCACCCATTCCTCCCCGGGCCCACAGCACCTCACTCAGCTGGTGTGCTGGGGCACGTGATGCTCAGGGAGACACCCCCACCACCCCACATCTCACCATACTGCTGCTGCAACAGCTGGCATGACGGCTGAAGCAGGGTGGGCAAGGAGCCAGCTGGGATGCATTCATCCACCAGGGGAAACTCGGCTGCAGAAGCCCATAGCTGGACAGGCCCAGGACAAAAAATTCAAGACCTGAGCCGGCCTGCATGCTTTGCTCCCATACTGCCAGCCCTGCCTACCTTCAAACCACGCAGCTTAATGAAATGGGGGACATCCCAAGGATCAGGTGTTGTGCTGCTGCTCAGCTGGAAGTCAGCTACTGGATAGACTAATGCCTGCCCCTGGAGACACCCGTATTGGGTGTATACAGGGGTGTACACAGATAGCGTGTATGTATGCAAATCTATACACACACATACACACACATATACAATTCACTAGCAGTTGTTAATCCTGAGCAGCTGGAGAGGAGAAGCAGGATCAGGCCATCCATGCTACCCATGCTTGGGAGTTTCTGTGGGTGCTGTGCCCTGCCTCCCCAGCCCTGGGTGGCCGGCCATGCATATGCACAAGGGAACACGTGCTCAGCCTCGCTGCAAGACCCAGGGACCAAAGGGCACCAAGCCCCTCTAATGAGAACCCTCCTGCAGATGAGGGACAAGTCCTCCCTGCCCACCTCCGCAGGGTGTGACATCCTGCCTGGTGCAGTGCTGGGCCTCATCCACCCCTCCATCCCCAAGTTCTCCCTGGCTGCACTCTCCCAGCCCCTCCGACGGGGCACTGAGTATTTCTGCCCCAGCTGCAGCAGTGGCATTTTCCACTGTTAGTTTTTGCTTAAGTACCAAAGCTCCGCTGGGACACTCCGGATTTTCTCACGGCCTTATCACCAACCTGCAGCTGTTCCCAGCAGCACAGGAGCTGCCCTGTCCTTACTTTGCTTCACCACAGACATGAAGGAAGCCTTTACCCCAAAATTCCATCATGTCACACACTGCTGAACCATGCCTGCCAGATCCCTGCCTCCATGTGGGGAGAGAAAGACCCCCTTCACAGAGCTTTGGCAACCTCCCACCATGGCCTCCACGAGTCCCTCCTGTGCCAAGGCAAATAACAGCACGACCCTGCCAGCCTTTCCCAGGGACACGATGGGCCGGGATGTGGGCCAGGCAAGCTGTCACAGCGATGGCCTCTGCGTGCAGAGTGCCACGGGGCCAGCACACACAAGCCAGCCTTGCTGCCTGGACTGGGACAGAAGGCAGCAATGCAGCAGGCACAGCCCACTGAGCCCACCCATCCCCACAGGGCCAGAGCACTCGGGGGTCTGTAATGCCCCACCAGGGTGGAGAGGCATTCACAAAGTCTTAGAGGAGGAACCCAGCTAGTCACAACAGCTGTTCCTTGCCCTCTGGGAAGCTGGGGATATTCCTCTCACCATTTCCAGGCCACCTGCCTGGGATGATGATCACAGAGTGCCCAGCAGCAACTGAGACATCACCAGGCTGGATCCTGGCCCCACAAGAGCAGAGGGTGGGATGATGCCTTGCTTCGTGAACGCCCTGTCTGGCAGAGTGCCTGGTGCCCCAATTGAGCATTGAGAGATGGGCAAGATGAGATTGAGCAAGAGAGGATGAATGGCCATGGTCCCTCTTCTGACTACCTGTAGGAAAAGACAGCTGGGCAGGTCAAGGGCATGCAGTGTCTCACACAAGTGGAGACAGATTTCAGGCTGGTCCCCAAGGGATGCCCTGTACCCTGTCCTCTCCTCAGGGCACCACATGTAGACAGGGAGAAAAACTCTCTCCTCTGGCTAGAGGCAGGCATCCAGAACAGGAACCCCAAGCACCTTACAGCCAGCCTCTCACTAGATCCTACCAACAGCACTACCCTGGCCAGCCACGCTGCAGTCCTGTGCCACCATCCCCGCTGGCTCCAGGCTCCCATTGCCTGCTTCAGCAAAGCCCACTCTCCCACTCCCCATGTCCTCAGCTCAGCTGTGCCCACACCTCCCTGTGAGTTCCACAGCCTCCACCAACTCCTGGCAAGGAGACCATCAGCTTCCCGTCCCCAGCTTACCATCTTTGCAACTCCCCCCACCCCCATCCCTCTCCAGACGCCTGCTCCCACACCCAGACAGTGGTTGGGACCGAGTGTCTGGGAGAGGGCCCTGCTGTTCCCCACCTCCCCCAGCTGGATGTGACTGCCCTATACCACTTGCTTCTTGGGTTCCCTGCACAGGGTTCGACAAGGCTGCTGCTGTCCCCTTGTCCATTATGCTTAGTGGATCTCCCCCTCCTCCCCAGCCCTGCTGCCTTTGTCCCTAGTGCCAGCTGCCTGCGGGCGCCTATCCTTGGCTCTGTGCCTTCCTCCTCCTCCTCCCACCCATGGCCTCAGGCAGAGAGCTGGCATCAGCTGTCGGTGCTGGGCTGGTGACACCCAGCTCCAACCACTCCCCATCTGTCACCCACGGGGACACCTGCCTCTCACTTCATGCTCCTCAGTTAAACGTCACCGCGACGAAAATCCTCCTACTTGGCAGAAGGCAGAGCTGAATGGAGGAGGGTGGCAAAAATAGCCCTGCACGTCGTGCACTTTGCGTGGGTTTGTTAAGTTTGCAGAAGCGACAGAGTGAAGCAACTCCAGCCACTGCCTGGGGGGTCAGCATGCAGGGCACCAAAACACCATCCACCCCAGGGGTGACAGTAACACCATGGCTGTGTGGGGCAGGCAGTCTTGGCTAAAACCATCCAAAATCTTTACAAAATCTGAGCGTGAGCAAGACAGCAGAGCCCCCTTGTCCTCCTGGCCACCATTTTGGGCGTTGCTTTTCTGTCTCTCAGATTTTGTACGGGGTTCTGACAATAAGGCTTCTCTTGCCAGGCACCACCGCTCAGGAGCTGAGGCCACCAGGTCCCCACTGCCAGGCATGGGGCACCAGCTGTCACCAGCCTGCCCCACAGCTGGTGCTGCCCCAACCCGGGGCAGCTGGAGCCCAGACAGCTGCTGGTGCCGGCCCTGGGCTCGCCAGCCCGTGGCGTGGTGCCCCGTCCCGCGATGGCTCATTCACGCGTTCGGTATCCATGCCTCGTTTGCTCCCCAACCCACGGGAGCCCTTCGCAGCTCCCACCCTGCCCCTGCCGTACGGCTCTCTGCCAGGGCACCCGGACCCTGCCGGGGCACATCTCAGTCCCGACACGATTCCTGGCATCTTCCCTCTCCACCTCGGCAGCAAAGATTAAAGAAGGACCCACCCGGCGCCTAAGCCCCCTCAAAGAAGCCCCGCCGAGCGCAGTGCTGGGACGCTCGGCGGTGCGCAGGGGCGGCCCGGCAGGGCGTGTTCAGGACCCCGGCACCCGGGGACCCCCGCGGCCGCAGATGGCTCCCTCCGGCTCGGCCTGCGCTGCGCCCGGCGCGGGGACGCGAGCGGCGGTGAGAAGGGACCCCCGGGTGGCGGGGGCGGCTGCCCCGCCGAGCATCGCGGGCAGCGGAGCCGAGC
>WAAG01019154.1:0-34858 GCA_013390105.1 Tichodroma muraria | reverse complement strand
CGCTGCCTTTTAAAGGGGCAGCGATGTTATTCCCGAGCACGGAGCCCCGCGCCCCCTCCCAGCCTCCCCGGGGAGGTGTGGGCAGCATCCTTCCTCCCTTAGTGATGGGGCTCCCCCGGCACCTTATCCCCGGCAGGTGTCTGTCTGTAGGTTCATGCAGCCACCACATTCACTACGAAGCACACAAACGTGCACACCCAGGCTTCATCTCGACATAACAAGGGCATTTTTTACAGTGAGAACAACCATTCTGCAGAACAACCTCCCCAGGGAAATGGTAGAGTCCTCATCGCTGGAGATTTTCAAGACGCCACTAGAGAGTGTGCCAGACCGTCTCACCCGGACTCCCTTTCCCACACAAGGTTTGGCCAGGTGATCCTTTGGGGTTCTTTCCAGCCTGGGCTGCCCTATGATTCTTCCTTCCAAGGCGGACTGTGCCCTTTCTTGGTTCCTGTCCTGGCAGCTGGGACTCCTACAAGCATGTCATCAGTTTGATCAGACTCGGTCCACCCCCTGCCTGGAGCACGTCCCTTGGGGTCCTGTCCATCACACCTGAACATCCTCACAGGTGGAAAACCCACCACCACACTGGGTACTGGCATCATGTACTGCACTACTACTGCTACTTTTTCTCTCCATGGGGTTGAAATTTTCACTGCACACCTCTGAAAGGAGTCAGGCTCCTCCTTCCCTGTAATGCCCACTTGGACCAGCAGCTCCTTCCCCCTTGTCTTACTCATCTAGGACAAGCCTTCTCTGCCCACTCCTTGCATTTGCATATATCCGGACCTGAGGCCATATGGGAGGGATGCCGGGCATTGGCCCTGCTGGTGGTGGCTGTGCTCTGGCTGGAGGCAGCTCCACTCTTTCCCCTGTACTCTTTAGGAACAGGGTGGCCACTGTGGCCTGTGGGGACTGTGAGGAGCAGGTGTCCCATCCCACCACGCTGGCTGGGCCCAAGTACTGAGCCACCACACTCCTTGTGGCTGTGTTGCTGGGTGAAGAGGCACCAATGTGAAGAGGCACCAGTGACACCCTGTGTGTGTTTAAAAGTCAGTGGGTGCCTTCCCAAGGCCCCCTCCTTGCATTAACTGGAGCTTGCACATGCACAAGTTGCTGCAGCCAGCAATAAAGGCAGCAACTTGGCATCGAGTTGAATTGCCTGTGTTATCAGCTGTTTGTGGTGACTGCAAGCTCGTCAGAAGGCAGGGGTGGGGAAGGGCGGGTTTTTGCAGCTGAATATTGTCCATGTCTCCAGCTGCATGGAGGATGCCCCTTGAGCCGTGAGGGAAGAAACAGCCCCAGCAGCTCTGGCAGCCACTCCAAGAGCTCTTGTTGCTACCAGCTCCTGAACTGTCAGACAGAAGCCGGCACAGGCAGGGCTCTGCAGGCACAGTACAAACCCCCTCATGGGAGTCATTTCCCCCCAGTGTCCCTGCTGAAGTCCTGCAGTGGGTGAGCAACTGGAGAAGCACTGCCACCAATACTTGTCCTCTTGAGGCTTTAAACATTTAAATCCCTTGTTTTGGGCATTAGCCTTCATGTCACAAGTTCTGCATTTCCGTCTGTGACAAATCACATGGATTTTAACAAGGGAACCTGAGCACAGGAAAAGAACTGGAGGGAAATGCCAACAGAATAGATTATACCTAGCCAAGGTGGGTGTATTGGAGTCAGCTGGTGACATTCAACCTAGACTACTAATGATGCTGCTTCCATAATCCTGTAGCTGTAGCAATCACTCAGAAAAGTCACAGAGGGAAAAGTCCCGGAAGGATGCAGAAAAGCAAATCAGTGTGATTCTGAAGAAAAGGGCACCCTAGCAGGGGTGCAGCATTCCAGGTTCAAAAGCTAGGAGGAAACTACAGCCACTGAGGGTATTATTTATGGCCTGTAGCTCAACAAAGTGATTTTGAAACCACACAGAAATCAATCGCCTTACCATGTGAGTGAGACCTGCAGTGATCTGCAAAGCAAGGGCAGGGACTAGACGTTGGGGAGCCTTTCTAACTGCAAGGACACTGCCCCACCAGAACAGGCTGCCTCAGGAGCCCTCTAGGAACAAGTTAATATCACCTAAGGTCAGCTTGAGCATCCTCATGTCTCAGCACAGACGCAACAGTGAGGTGACTTCCCAAAGTCCCTTTACCCTGTGGGAGAGATTAGGGTGTGTGGGAGAGCAGTACCCAAATCTTGCGGCAGGATGAACACAAGGTGCACAACTTGTCCCCAGTGCGGTCACGGGGACACTCGTGCTACAGACCTGTCCCTGGGACAGGTGTGATGCTGGTGTGCTCCTGCTGATCCTACCTCCTACCTGCATGGCAAAAATCCCAGCTTCCAGCAACTGGTCTGACAGTCCCAATGGTGTGATGCACGGTTCCAGGGGGCTGGAGCAGAATGAACCCTGCTGCAATTAAGAGGTACCGGGATCAGCCCTGGAACACTGGTCTAAGCTGGGGAATCCCCCTGTGTGGGGGCTGCTGCCCACCTGGGGAAGCTGCTTGCTTCCCTAGGAATGAAAGGCTCTTGCAAGAGGAGTGGAGTGATATGCAAGATGTTTCTTGAGTGATGGAAGTCTCTTCCCTGCTCCTCCACTCTCGCAGCCTTCACTGTCAGAGGAGGAGTGGTAAAACCTTCAGCTGGGAAAAGCATCATGTGAGCACAGGGAAGCAAGGGGGACTTGCTGAGCAGAAGGCACAACCGTGCCCCCTCTCCCTACCCCGGCTGGCTTCAAAGTGCCAGGAGAAGCCTCTCTGCCCCGAGCCTGGCACAGCCATGGATCACAGAGGCAGCTTCATGGGACAACCTGTGAAAAGCTGCACAGAGTAAGCAGCCACCATGCTGCCCTATCCTTCGCTCCCAGCCCACACATCCAGTCCTCCATTGGCCCCTGGATCGCAGGCTCATGGCAGCTGCTTCCCTGTTTGCAGTGCGTCCCACTGGCCTTCCTGGAGCAGCTGCCAGCAGCAGCACTGGAAGCACCATTGGAATCAGTGGTGCTGAACATCAAGAGAAAGCCCCTGGCTTTTCCAGCAGTATTATTATGCTGAAAAAACTGTTTTTTCCCTCCACATATCTGTATTTTCATGGCTGTTTCAGACCTTTTCATGCAGACCCATGAAGGCTTAGCACAGCCCTGCATCAGCTCTTTTCCCTTTGGGTGCTTGTTCTCATGCTCTTAGGTATTTCCAAGAGAGGTATTTATTTTTTAATTATTTTTTTTAATTCCTGCATTAACCATTTTCCATAGTTCTCGGAAAATAGATGAGGCACTAAACTTCTATTAACCTCTGCCTGGCTGTTTGCTGGGATCCATCTTGCTGAAACCGGAGTTTGTCTGGTTGGAAACCCTGGATTTCCAAGCCACTAAAACAAGGCCAAATCCCAAGTCTGGTGCTCTTGTTGAAACCATCCCTCTCAACACACCTGACTGCTGCCATTGGCGAGGTGGAGGTTGTGTCCCTCACCCCGGCGGCCCCTGCTCCTTCCCAGCTGGCCTCTGCCTTGCCATTCAACTGCCCCAAAGACACCTCTGCTCCTCCTCTGAGCCCTCTCCTCAGCCTATCTCACTTCTCTTTTCATTCACTGGGGACTTCTTGTTGAAAGTAAGGTTCTTTTCAGCCACACATTCCTCATTCTTAGTACAAGGTCTCCCATCCAGGAGGTGTGCTCCTTGTCAGTGGATACTTCCCTCCTGCACAAACATCAGTCTATGCCTCCTTGCAGTTTCTGTGTCTAAGCCACTATTTCTGAAGAGCTGCTAAAATAGCCCATAATGAGGTCATCTTTGTTTTTCTGGGACCAAAAAAATCCCCAAAACCTATCTCTGTTTGGGTGTTGACCTCTGCACCAGCTGCCTGCTCCTGCCACAGGGTTTTGTCATCAACCAGCTGTGCCCAGACCCCCCACCTGACCAAGGTTACTGATTGTCCCCATCCAGCAGTCACCTCCGCAGCCCTCAGGCAGGGTTTGTCCCCTTGTTCCTTGTCAGTGCTTTCCTGCTCGCTGTTGGGATACTGTGCCTGCCCACCTCTCCAGAGACTCACCACTGGGCAGCTGGATCACTCCAGCCCTTTGTCTCACCGCACTCCCCAGATCCCGTTTCCCCCTCGCGCGTCGCTCTCTGCTCTGGTGTGATTCAGTGAGCCAGCAGCTGGCTTTCACCTCACATTGCTCCACTGCCAGGCTTTCACCAGCTGCCTGGCCCTGCAGGGGTGACCAGGGCCAGCCCTTCAACCTACGGACCACAGCTGCTCTGCGGCACCAGCACCGGGCGCTCGCCACGGGCAGGGCATCAGCACGGCCCCCTCGCGCCCTGGTCCCAGCGTCCCTGACTGCCACCCACCCCCGGCCAGCCCCGCCCGGTGCAATCAGCCGGCTGATGCTGACTGCTGGGCACTACTGATTTGCCTCCCCCCGTGCCGCACGCACACCCAGCCACGCTGCTCCCTCTGGGCCTGACTGCTTCCATCGGGCACATCCTGCAACCTTGCCGCCCCGAGCTCGCTCTGGATGGCAAGCAGTTTGGAAAGCTCCCTGGCTCTCGCCTTCAACATTTGGGATTGAAAAGCCCCTCTCACAGCCATTGTTGTCACCACTTTAGGTTCTGCTCCTCGGGCAATCCTCCGTGTCCCATATAAACCATTTGGACATATTTTTAGCAGGCATTTTTTCTGAGCATGATAAGCTTCCTCCTTTGCTGTGTTTATGAATAACTCATTGCTTCCCCTACGGCAGCCTCGCATCCCCCTCCCACTCCAGCAGGCTCTCAGTGCACCCAGACATTTGTGTAAAGCAGCTCTGAGCTGTCCCCAGGGAAGGCATGGGGTTCACTCCCAGAGCCTGAGCAAACCCTCTACTAGAGGGTCAGGTCTCTGTATTGCAGTACAAGGATGAAAAAACCCCTGAGTAAACCGTTTCAAATGGGCAAAAGAGACTGTTTTTCCTCCCCCTCGAGGAAGGGCTGCAGCACTTGAGCTGCAAGTCCCCCCTGCCCCTTCTCTTCCCTGCCAAACTTCAGCCAAGGGCTGTCATCTGTAGAGAAAAAAAAATCCTGCTCCAAGCCCAGTGGTGCTCTCAGCGGTGGGGAGCTGGGATGGGTGATGGGAAGAATGCAGCAACACACCCACAGTCTCTGTCTCACCTATTGCCGGCAGCAGGAGCTTCCCAATGCCGAGCCCTCGCTGCAGCTGTGCCCTCATTCATGGATGCCCAGCACTGGGTTTGCCCTTGGTTTTCCCTGCAGCACTATCCCTCCTCCCTTCAGCACACACAGCCCATGAGCCCAGACTGGCCATGGGAAGTCTAGCCATAACATCCTAGAGCAGGAGGAGGCCGCAGCTGGAGCAGAGATATCGAGCAGCAGCCCCGTATCTGGGAACAGACAAATTTTTGCTGGGGAGGTCACGAATTAGACCAAGGAGCACAGCAAGACACCTTCACCTCCCAAGGATGAGGTCTGCCTGTACCGTCCTGCCTGCAGTGAGGGATTCCAAACGACACAAATTCACTTTCTAATTTTAAATCTGCGACAAATTCTTGTGCCTTTCCTGTCCTCACTGGGTCTTTATCAGTTTTGCAAAGGAAGTGTTTCCTCTGAGGGACAGAATAATTCTCAAACCACTTGGCTGCTCTTCCAGCATTTGCATCCTTTAGCATGAAACACATTGACAAAATGCAGAAACACTGTGTTGAGAGGTATTAGTTCTTAGCTTAAATAAATAATTTTTAAGTAGAATGAGTTAGAATGGCTTCACAGAGTTATAATACTGTGTGATCTAGTATGTTGTTTGCTCAGCATTACTTGCCTAGCATCAGTACCTGGATCTGCTGAAGCCTTGGGCCACAAGCTGTCAGTTTACACCTAGAGATGTTTTTGTCTGGAATTGAGTTAATTCTCCTAGTAATTTTCCTAGTAGCTGGTGCAGTGCTGTGTTTTGTCTTTCTTACGAGAGGAGCATTGATAACACACTGGTGCTGCTGTGGTTGTTGCTGAATAGTGCTTATACCAAGCCTAGGACTTTTTTATTTCCCCATGACCTGCCAGTGAGCAGGTGCACCAGAAGTACAAACCAGAAGACAAGGAGACTCCAGCTGTCAGCAGAAGCTGTAACTCCACAAGATAAGAACAGTGCATGGCCTGCCTGCACAGACACAGAGAAAGAACCCAGTAAGATGTTAGAAGACCCTAGACCAAAAATCACCACTGGACCAAGGGGTGCATGGAGAGTGTCTGAGGGGTGGGTGCATGAATTGTATGGGTATAATTGCCCAGGGGTTTCTTTGTTCAGGGTCACTCTCCATAGGCACCCAGCTTGAGCTGACCTGGTGCTGTACCACTAAACCACTTATAAAATCTGAGCCTGGGGCTTTGCTACAGAAAACCTAGGGTCAAGCCTGAAGGAGGAGGAGTCAGCCTTAGAGTGAGTGTGTGTGTGAGTGAGGGGTCAAAAAGGGCACCTGTCAGCTTACTGGAGCTGCCTGCTACAAAGAGACTCTGCTCCCAGCAGTTAAAAGTCTCAGGTTGTGTGTGTGTGATTCCTTGAGTGGTGTAAGAATGCTCAGGCCATGGCTTTTCCTTCAACATCCTGTGTATTTCCAAATCCGATTTAATTATCAATTTATCTCCACATTTCTGCCCCCATGGCCTTCTAGGGAAGTTCAAACAGTGTTGTGAACCTCATCAGGTTCTTGACAGCATGCTCTAAGACAGATGGGAGACCCAGTTGCAGCACCTGCACAGGCTTCCCAGCTCCCATCTTTATTCTATCTGCTACCTGCTGGTGTCAGAACTACCTCCTTCATCCCTGTTTCAGAAGCCTCCAAGTCTCCAGCCTCCTAAAGACCTGTGAACAGCTCTAGCTAAAGCTAACTAGCAAGCCAGAGAGAGCACCTTGGGTGAGCAGAGGACAGCTCTCACCATGTCAGCCCAGCTGCATCGCCAGGTCCAGGGATGCATGTGGAGACAGGAGGCACAGCCCAGGTGGGACCTTTGGTGCCACCTTGCAAATGTCCTTGATTCCTGAGAATGCTTGTTGGGTGCCAGGTGCTCACTGGTCATCCTGTTCAAATGGGGGCATGCCCCCATTTGCACCCAAATCCTTGGGTTCATCCCTGAGGTACAAACTCCAACCCCTATAGCACAGTGGGAACCAAAATGCACCAGCTTTGAGGTGCTTTTTCTGTCCCTTGAGTTTGGCTGTTTCAGAAAGGACCTGCACTGTGCTGGAGTGAGGAGATGGCACTGCTGAGCAGAGGGGCTTGGGGCCATGGCAGTGGGCTCCTTGAGAAAGCATCACTCATCTGGGGGTCTGGTGGTCCTGCATGTGGACTGATGGTCCTGCCAGCCCCACTGGCACATTCTGCCCATCCCTATCCCTCTCCCCATCCCCATCACACTTACCCGGGTGGCCAGGCTCTCCTTGCAGTGCAGGCTGATTCCACACTCATCAGTGATCTCAGAGAGGTCTTCATCTTCAAATTCCTCAAGGCTGATGTCATGGGTGAGCCTGGAGGGAGTGGAGGTGGCCTGGTCACCCACTGCCCCCGTGGTGGACAGGAGGGTGCAGGGTGCCATGGTGCCTGTGGAGCAGCACTGACACCCTGGGAGAGGCTCTCCCAGTCTCTACTAGGAGGAAATACTGGGAAGGCAGCTCCTTCCCAGAGGGGATAGGTCTGTCCCCATCAAATGGCTGGGCTTGGCATGGTGCATGGCTGTTGGGAGGCAGGAGGAGTGTGTCCCAAAGCAGTCCCTGCCTGACCACAGACAGCAGGGACACGCAGGCCGAGTGAACATGGAACAGACAGTACAGACAGCCCTATCAAAGGAGGTTTGTTCTGCTCACACCATCCCAGGGAGCCTCTGGGATTGTCCCAGCTCAGCACAGACAAAGGCAACTTTGCCACTCAACAGGGCAAAGGCTAGGGTTACAGGAAATGGAAAGGCTGGGGGTCCTGACAAGGACACAACTGGAGGATGGACCTGCTGGGACAGGTGACCACACTGAGACCACAGTACTTGTAAACACAGCAAACTTCGCAGCCATGGCACAACCAGCCCCTGAGCTGCAGCGGGGAGAGCTGTCCCAGCCCAGCTGCCTGCAGTAAGAGAGGGCAGCGATTTCTCTCTGCACCAGAATCACTCCCCAGGGTGACTATGGGCATCCCTGTGAACACCGGTGCTGCTGAGCTGGTCTGCATGGCCTCAGGGGTCCCTTAGGGCTGTCAGACCCAGCCACAGACTCATTACACCCCTTCAAAACAAGAGAGATCCTTTTAGCAGCTGAAATTGTGCTGATGAGCCCCAGGGGAGTGGTGAGGTGCTCCTTGCTTCTGAGCATTAAAACATTTCAACATGGTGGTACCTCGATGCTCTTCTCACTTATTCATTACCACAGGGGTAAATAAAAGAGCTCAACTCAAAAGTCCTTGGCCAACCTACTCAGACCCCTGAGCTCTGTCTGGAGTGGCCATGGACACTGCTTTGCTTGCCACCATTTCCCTTTGTTTCCAGCTCCTCTGGCTAGGAGTCACTCAGGTGAAAGGGCTATGCATCACCCCTCTCCGGCTTGGCCCCTAGCAGTGTAGGGAAAAAGGAATGAGAATGGTGTTTTGTGATGTGCAGAGCTCCCACTCTCACTTTGAGCATTGCTTGCACATCTTGGGGCTCCCCCCTGCAGTGGCACCAACCCAGTGCTGTGGAGGGGTAACATCTCCCCTGTCCCAGCTCCTGGAGAGGGAAAAGAGTGGGAGATGCCCATGGGGGAAGCAGCATCTTCCCTCTGTGTTTCTGAGGACCCCACCAGTAATGGTCTTCTGGGGTGAAGACAACTGGGAACAACCATACCCATGGAGGCAGCCCCTGCAAGACACAACAGGAATGCAGGGACACAGCCTTCGGCACAGGGTGGGATGAGTGGACCCCCCTTTGCCTACCTCCTCCTGCTGCCCATGGGAGGGAGGGGACGGAGGCAACGAAGAGCAGGAGGCTCATGATGAGCCTTCAAAGCACAAATTGATTTCTTCTCTGGTTACACGGGTCGCCAGGGTGGGACATCATCCGTTGCTAATGCTCGGGGCCTCCACCCGCCATGCTGTGGGAGTGCAGCGAGCACTGCGGTGTCCTGGTGAGAGGCACAACGTTGCCGAGGGGCTGCCAGGGGCTCCCTGGCTCTGCAGGAACAGCCTGACAGGGTGGCAGTGCTCCCCACTCTAGGATGGGGACAGGCAGCCCTGTCCATGCTCTCGGGGGTGGGGAGGTGTGAGCGGGTTCCCCAGCACTGGCCCTGCCTGCCGATGCTGGGGCGCAGCACGAGGTGTCCAGACGCCTTCTGCCACTCTGGTGCCTGGCTGCCACGCAGCTCCCTGCGCAGCCGGGAAAACTTCGGGCTCAACTGCGTGCCGAGTTTGCTCCTGTCCTGTGGCCATCACTCGTAGAGAAGGGTGATGTGCCCAGGAGCAAGGGGCTGCCCCTCGTTCCCCTGCATGCCCGCGGGACTGTCCCCCCTCCCCTAGGCCCAGCCGGTCCCCTACCATTTCTCCCACTGATCTTCCAGCCAGCTCTCCTCCTCGGTGCTCGACTCCATTTTCAAGGGCAGCTGCATCGAGGAGGACCCCCCTCCACTGGGGGACACACTCCCACACCGAAAAAACCCCAGACCTGCTGTGAGGAGCAGTGAGGGAGACGACAGCCGAGCCCTGGGTGCCCACTGCCTCTCCGCCTGCCCCGTCGCAGTCTGTGGCTGCTGGTGCTGCTCTGTATCCTCACTGCGCAACCTGGGGAAGCTCATTAAAAATAGATGGAATCAGCTGTCCTGGAGGGGGAAAAAAATAAAAAAAAATAACCTCCCCAGCTGAGCCAGTGCCAAGTCCCTGCACTCTGCTGGGGATGCTGACTGCCTCTGCCTGCCAGCCAGCCAGCCTGGCTCCTGGTCTCAGTCCAGCACTCGGCTCCTCAGCACCCTCAGTGGGCACAGGGAATCTGCTAACCCCATCATGGAAACCCGCAGCACCTGGCCCCCTCCTGCCCTTGCAGCATTGCTGTCCCCCACAGCAGAGGGACAAAGACAGGAGCATCTGTGCAGCTTCTCACCAGGTGGAGCGAGGCCACTCACTGATGCAAAGGCCAGAGTGGTTCCAGCACAGCGGGACCGGCGTCACGGCCAGCTGCGCTTCCGGGACGAGGGGAGCACCTTTGCCAAGGGACGAGCCCAGCCAGCGCAGAGCAGCGCTAGCAGCACTGCCCCTTCCCTGTCTGCCCCCACCTAACCCTCAGACCCACTCCTGCCTCAGGCAGGATCTTCCCTGGGCTCCCCCAACCTCTAACTCACACTGAGGGCCAGAGAAATACCTGGCGAGCTGCTCTGCCAGCTCTCACCCCTCTTCTGCTGCTGGAGGAAATAGGGGTCTTTCCCAGGAAAGGCTATTAGGTGTTGCTGACAAACTCTAGGCACAGTGGCCTCAGATAATCCTCTGACCATGCCTCTCTGACCCACTCACTCCTTGCCCCATCAAGATGAAGCCAAAGTGGCTCTAGAAGAGGCACCCACCATGACTCTTAGATGTGGACAGGGCATCCCCCTCCCCACAAGCTGCACCCTCTCTGATACACAGTGGGGTGGCACCCCCACTGTCACCCATCACAGCACTGCTCTCCTGCCCCTCACTGACACCCACTCCAGGAGCTCCAAGTAATGAGTGCGTCTCCCACCACCTGCTTGGGACCCAGCTTTGCTCCTGGACAGATTAAAGTGGGTGATGTCCACAGGAGCCCAGCTCAGGGCCTGGACTGCCCTGCTGAGCTGATCTGTTGCAAGCTCTCTCCCCACCAGTGCCACACCACTGGTGAATGTCACTCATGATACTGTGTTCATTGGCACTCAGCCCCACAAGAACAGCAACCAGGACTCCATCTTCCCTATCAGCTCTGCCTGGAGGCACCTCATCTGCTTGAAACCTCAATTAATGCAATGAATAAAGAAATCTCTATCTCTGTATCACTCGTGCCCTTTGCTCCTCTCACATGGATGCTCCATGACTTCCTAGGAAATACAAGGAAGGCTCTCCATTACCTTCCTCTGGTCCCTGTGAGGGAAACACCCCTTCCTTCCTTTCTTGCTTCTCAAAGAGGCTAAAAATACCAGCAAAATGAAACAGCTCTGACTCCTCTCAGCTCCATCACTGGCAGTGAAAGTATGAGCAGGACTTATATGTGTATTTTGGCCAACTTCCCTTGCCAATGACCACAGCATCATAGGTATGCGGGAGTCTGTCTTCATCTGTGAGGGTGGGAGAATCCTGTCCTTGCAGGTTTTGAGTGCTTTCCTAAAGGATGTGCTGAGAGGCACCTCAAAGCGGGCAGCCCTGCTGTGTGCATGAGAACTGATAAACTTTCTTGGGAACTCTTAGGGATTCTCAGAAACTATGAGCAAGAGTACACACGTGAGTGCATGAACAGAGGCAGATGTTAACTGCCCATGGCAGGAGCAGCTTGAACACAGTCCTGAGAACAGCTTTATAATCAGTCCTGGCTGCTGTGCCTCTCCTGACTCCATCCCCTGTCAGCCTACTGCTACTGCAGAGGATTTTCCATGCAGGGGTTTGGCCAGGGCAACATGGTGCAATGAAGCTGGGCGCTCCAACAAGCCCAGCTGCCTGAGCCATACTCTGATAGTCTGCTCTTAGGTGCTGTGTGCAAGCCCTGTGACCAGCACCCGTTACAGGTTCTTTTATTATAAGAAAAAATAATGCTACCCTACATTTGGCTGCCCCCTGTCTTTTTCTTCCATCTCCATGGCCACAGAGACTGCTTTATTCAACCTGATGAGAAGGCGCCTCTCTCTCCCCTCAGAGGAAGACAACTCGCTCATATCCCCTCAGAACGGACAGGTAGCCCCATTCTGACGCCCAGCTCATTCAGTGCCTCCAAACAGGCTTTGCTGACAGCTCCAGATGAGCACGACAGACACATAAAACAAACCACAGCGCTAGAACTGGTTTTTGCCTCAGCCTGAAGGTGCGTCTTTGAACTTCCCGACAAGACGGAGAGAACTTCTTCCCCCAGAGACCCCCTCCCTTCCCAAAGGGCTGTGATTTCTGACAGGGCTCCCTGAGTAGTGAAGTAGTTTCCCCTCTCTCCTGACCTATGGAAATAACTCCCTAGGTTTCTTTCCCTAGGTGCCTTCCTGCCCAGTAGCTGGGTGGATGCCCTTTGCTTTATCAGGGAAAGCTGAAGGAGACAGAGGGGATCAGTCAGTGACCCCCTCCCAGGTTCCAGCTACATTAGAGCCACAGTCCTGGGGACAGTGGGGCAGGCAACACGGCGAGCTCTGCATCCAGCTGCACCCCAGTTGTGACAGTCCTCCCTGCGCCTCTAATGCTGGCAGAGGGGCCCCTAACCCAGAGAGCCCCTCACAGGAAAGCCTGCCACCAAGCACTGGCAAAGCTTCTTAGCAGGGCAAGGAGCTGCAACAGTGTCCCAGAGAAAGATGTGATACAGAGCTCCAGTGAACACAGACCGCACTGTAAGGCTTTGGGAAGCTTAAGGACAACAGGGAGGTTGGATAAGAATGACTTTTTTACTGCTGTCTTCTAAAATTATGTTATTCTTGTCGTGATGAACAGACACCTCTCGAGGACCTCCTGGCTAGAGGAGGGATCACCTCATCATCCTTTTCCTCCTACTTCTTCTCAGACAACACCAAACCACTGCCAGGCCACTATGCCTGGTCTTTTCAGAGCTTCAGTCTGCTTGCTGGCCAGGACCAAGCCCTCTCTCAATTCAAGCCAGCTGATCACCTTGGGCTGGCATGTCACCACTCGGAGCTGGGAGTGCAGGTGCATGTACCAAAGGGCAGAAATCTGAAACACCTCATCCTGCAGGCAGCAAGCAGGGGCAGAGGGCAGGGCCCACCTCACCGCCAGCCATGGTCTGAGCCTGCACCCTGAACCGCATTCATCGCTGCTGGGTCCAGCTCATCTGGGGGGGACAGCCCCTCGCTGAGCCCTGCAGCAGGGATGCAGGACCTGGGGCACACACAACCCAAACCGTGACACATAACCCAGCTTGTAAGGGCTTCACAAGCATGGCTCCCTTCTCGCACAATGACGCTCCCCGCCACAACATCGCCTCTGATCTGCCAGACCCTGCCCCAGGCTCAGACACATCACTGCATTTTCTTCCACTTACACCCTGAGCCTGGTGCCTGGGGAAGATTTTGCACTCCTGCCTTGATTCTCCAGTTTTCCACCCAGCTGCACAGCCCTCTTCATGAGGTCAGTTCTTCCCTGGAGCAGGCTGGCAGCACACGGGGCTCCTTTTCCAAAGGTCTGAGGCACAGCAAGAAGCAGAGCTCGTTCTCCCTGCCAGGGCATCGCTGTTTGCTGGGGAGCAGGAGGGTGCCCAGGGGACAGCCACTACATCCAGGACAGCGCCAGGTGGTAGGCCCAGAGCTGCTCGGCAGCTCAGGCTCCAGCCCTCGGCTCAGTGGCCAAGCCCCTTCTCCACGGTGGATGATTCCAGAGGCAGCGTTTAATCGCTCGCTTTGCAGGGTACACCAGCCATGTTGCAACAGCTCCCAGCAGCTCTCGCAGGCAGCGCTGCAATAGGAGGCAGCTGCCAAAGACCCGGAGCCACCAGCAAAGGGGGTCCAGAAGCAGAGCCCTTCAAATATTAATTGCCTGAACACCACTCTTGCTCGACTGCACCCATCTGTTTCCTCACAGGGACCCACGGCTTCCACAGCCTCCGGGGCTGGGCCTGGCAGAGGAGGGCATGATCTTAGCTGTGGTCCCAAGTGTGCATCATCCCCTCCTTTCCACCCAAAATCTCAGCATGCAAAGCAGCTGGTATCATTCCTCCTTCTCAGGAAGCTCCCCTGCAGCACCCCTGGGTGGCAGAGGCAAGCAGACAGCAAAGGCTGACGAGGGCACGGCTGCCAGGAGCAGCGAGCCTCCCCTGATGCACGTGAACACCGCACCTGCAGACAGGGGCAGGGCTCCTCCCTTACCCACCCAGCACATCCCTGTCCCAGAGCTACCCTCAGCAGGCACCGGAGGCTCCAAAACCCCCAGGCATCCCTGGCCTGGCCCATGCCATCGGAAGTCCCTGTGACAAGCCTCATTGGGTTTCAGAAGAGACACAGCCCCCTGCATCCCAAATCGATGGGAGCACTTGGTATTGCTAAGAGGATCAATTCTGGCACTCTCCCACCATCTCACTTGGGGTTCCTGTTTCACAGGGGCAGGAAGGAAGAAGAAGCACCTGGGATTTCTAGGAAAGGGCTAGAANGCAGCAGATGGGGAGCGCTGCCCCGGGCAGGGGGCAGGGGCAGCCCCGAGAGGGTTCCGCGGGGGGACGGCGGTCGGTACCTGAAATTGGGGGGCGAGGCGAGGTGCAGCCCCAGGAAGGGTGAGGAGACGGGCGGGGATGCAGCTCCTTTCTCTCGCTCCGCCATTCCGTGGCTCTCTCCATGCNCAATGACGCTCCCCGCCACAACATCGCCTCTGATCTGCCAGACCCTGCCCCAGGCTCAGACACATCACTGCATTTTCTTCCACTTACACCCTGAGCCTGGTGCCTGGGGAAGATTTTGCACTCCTGCCTTGATTCTCCAGTTTTCCACCCAGCTGCACAGCCCTCTTCATGAGGTCAGTTCTTCCCTGGAGCAGGCTGGCAGCACACGGGGCTCCTTTTCCAAAGGTCTGAGGCACAGCAAGAAGCAGAGCTCGTTCTCCCTGCCAGGGCATCGCTGTTTGCTGGGGAGCAGGAGGGTGCCCAGGGGACAGCCACTACATCCAGGACAGCGCCAGGTGGTAGGCCCAGAGCTGCTCGGCAGCTCAGGCTCCAGCCCTCGGCTCAGTGGCCAAGCCCCTTCTCCACGGTGGATGATTCCAGAGGCAGCGTTTAATCGCTCGCTTTGCAGGGTACACCAGCCATGTTGCAACAGCTCCCAGCAGCTCTCGCAGGCAGCGCTGCAATAGGAGGCAGCTGCCAAAGACCCGGAGCCACCAGCAAAGGGGGTCCAGAAGCAGAGCCCTTCAAATATTAATTGCCTGAACACCACTCTTGCTCGACTGCACCCATCTGTTTCCTCACAGGGACCCACGGCTTCCACAGCCTCCGGGGCTGGGCCTGGCAGAGGAGGGCATGATCTTAGCTGTGGTCCCAAGTGTGCATCATCCCCTCCTTTCCACCCAAAATCTCAGCATGCAAAGCAGCTGGTATCATTCCTCCTTCTCAGGAAGCTCCCCTGCAGCACCCCTGGGTGGCAGAGGCAAGCAGACAGCAAAGGCTGACGAGGGCACGGCTGCCAGGAGCAGCGAGCCTCCCCTGATGCACGTGAACACCGCACCTGCAGACAGGGGCAGGGCTCCTCCCTTACCCACCCAGCACATCCCTGTCCCAGAGCTACCCTCAGCAGGCACCGGAGGCTCCAAAACCCCCAGGCATCCCTGGCCTGGCCCATGCCATCGGAAGTCCCTGTGACAAGCCTCATTGGGTTTCAGAAGAGACACAGCCCCCTGCATCCCAAATCGATGGGAGCACTTGGTATTGCTAAGAGGATCAATTCTGGCACTCTCCCACCATCTCACTTGGGGTTCCTGTTTCACAGGGGCAGGAAGGAAGAAGAAGCACCTGGGATTTCTAGGAAAGGGCTAGAAAAAGGCTTCCCTTGGGTAGGGGAGAGAGATGAAGCTTTTTTCCTCCATGAGGAAGAGGTGTTGGAAGAGGAGGTAAGACAAGTGAGGGGGCAGGAGTGGGGTGGGAGGGGGACATGAGGCCAAGCAGGGGGCTGGGAAGCTGCAGTGGTGTGTNGCAGCCGCAGGACAGGCACGGACGGCACAGATGGAAGCGTCACTTCGCACCCCGACCCCATCCGCTCGGGGAGCGCCGGCCCCGGCGGGGCAGATGTGGCCGCAGCTGGAGGCTGGACCCTCAAGGGCAGGTGCGAGCGACGGCCGGGGTCTCCCAAGGCCGGGAGGAGCGACCCCAGGAGCGGGGCCGGCTGGCCGAGCGGGCAGGCAGCAGCCCAGGGCGAGGGGCTGGACACGGAAGGACACTTGCAGGGGTCTCCTCGGCAGCGGGGAGGTGCCTGGAGGCAGCAGGAGCAGCTGGAACAACCACGCTGCGCTTGGGCACCCACGGCACGTTTGCCGCACCTGGCAACAGGTCTGGCAGCCCCTGTACAAACCGTGTCGCTGTCGAAGCTTACCAGGGCTGCAAGCAATGCAAAGGGAATTAAAAAAGCAGCGTACACACACCTTCCACAGGCACAAAGGAGGGGGAAAAGAAAATACATCTCAACATTTCAGGTCTCTCCCCGGAAAGGGCAGACCCACTTTTGCATCCAGCTATGTCCCAAGAAGCATTTTATCTTGGGTGGGCACTCATTGCTGCTACTCTTCCTCACCGGCCTGAGCAGGTTTCTCTCCCCTGCCTCTCCTCCCCATGCTTTGCAGGCTATCTCAGAAAACTGTGCAAGTTGTGCTGTGCACAGAAGTGGGACAGCAGCAGTATTTTTAGATCCCAAGGCTACTTCTGTACCTGAACAGGAGAACTTTCCCTATTCCCTGCGTGCCCACTGTGCTCCCAGTCCCTGTCTGTGACAGTCCTGGATGCATGAGTGGCAGGTCTTTAGCGGTTCAGACATTAAAGATACACCCGGTGCCATCAGTGTTTCTCACACTGCAGAGCTGACTGCTGCTGAGGCGATGGTATTAGTTCTTGGCCAAAACCCAGGGCGTCAGCTGCTCCTCCAGAGAAAGCAAGCAGAGCCCTCCAAGGCATACAGTCCTGCACTCTCTCAGGAGTCTCGGTCTCCTGCCAGACAAACTGGAAAGAGATGTTACTCCTGGACTGGAGTGGAGACAAGCACACACCCCCAGGTCACCATGCACAGGTAACCCTGGGGCAGCCTCCTGAGGGCGATCTAAGTGTCCCCTTTGCCGTTTGGATGCACAGACTGAACTGTATTACATGCAGGACCCAAGAGACTCACCAGCTCAGGGAGCTTTGATTTAGCTCCATCTCAAAGCACAAACCACACCTACCAAAATGTGATTTCTCTGCAGCATAGCTTTTATTTGGCCTCTGACCTGGAACAGAAGGTGAGGATGCTGCCTTGTCCCACAGCCAGATTACCACCACTGCAGCTCACCTTCTGCTTGGATATCAAGGACCAAAAGCTCACCCCTTAGTGACATGACCTTTAGTCAGGTCACCAGTCCTAGCTCAGTCTGGCCTGGCAGGAGACCCAATCTGACCTTTCTTTCAGTAGCTGCTCTACTGTCAGTCAGGTCTATTCCTCAGATGCACAGTAGAGCACAGAGCCCCTGGGAGAGTGCACGCACATCTGCTGCAAATTAAGACTGCACTTCCGTGCTAGCCAGCATCTCTGCTCACAAGGCAGCTGCTGATTTTTCTTTTCAATTGACCATCAGGTTCACTTCAGACCAAGTGTTCTCAGCCTTAAAAGATACCTGAGGAGAGGTTATGTGCTGAGAGAAGTTTTCCTGCTTGTCTCCTCCAGCTGAACCACCTGATCTCCACCCAGATGCAACTGTGATACCAGACCAGCACTCTGCTCTTTCCATCAGCCATCCCTTCTCCCTACTCTTTCCCCCTCTGCCTGAAATGGCCACATTTCCAGCTCCATCTCTTCATATCCAGGTGTGTTTTCTACTTTCAGACCTTTCAGCCAGCTCCTCCTGAAGCCACTCCAGCTCCTTCCTTGTGCAAACAGAAGAGACATGGAGAAAGGGAATTTTCTCAAGCACCAGCACATGGAGCAGGCAGTCTAGTCTCTGCTAGAAATCCAAGGTTAGCCATTTCCAATCCTGAGCCACATCACCATCATTCCTTTGACAGGTAAAACAGATATCCTGGCCAGCAGAGAAGAGGAGCCTCAAACCCAGTCTCTCCAGCTTTAATTTACATTATTACACTCTGGCTAGAAAAAGCTGGACTGAATTTATTGTCATTCTGGCTCATCATCTTCCAAGGCACAGGCTGGTGTTTTCAGGTTTTGCCACGTGTGGAACCACCCCTAGCACTGAAGTTTTACTTTTTCAAGACCATTAGGTCCTTGCCAGAAACAAGAAACAATTCAGCAATACCATGAGCTGAGGCACTTCTGTCCCAGATCAGCCCCACTGCTGAACCCCGACCTGGAACTGCATGGCTACACGCACTTCCTAAGTCTTGCTGGTTACTAAGGAAAGTAATGTACCTTATGTAACTCTGCTAAGATAGAGGTTCCAGAAGTGGGTCTACATGGGAGCACCAAGGAGGATGGCAGGATGCACAAGAACTTGACTGACTGTCCTTGCTAGTTATTAGATTGCTAAGTCTAATGTATTTAATATCAGTTCGTGACTTAGCTTGGAAGTCATTAGCCAAGGCTCAGTCAGGACACCCAAGCTGAACAACTGTTCACATCTCTGTAGGACTTCTCTGCCCCAGTATCCACCCTCAGCTGAAAGGAGCCTTCACATCACCCTGGGGAGCATCCCAAAGCCACTGCTCTCAGAGCATCGAAAGGCAACTGCTCCCTCTGCCCAAGCAAAGAGCTCACACAATGCTGTGCTGGGGGTGAATATGTCAGCTCAGGTATTGCCAGCTTGCCCTGAGACACAGAAAACAGCAAACAGAAACCCCCAAACTGGCATCCATTTCATGCTACTTTCTTTACAACAGCTTCCAGCAGTCCTCTGCTGCTTCTGAAACAAAGATGTTATCTTTACTAATGGTTACTGATGGATTTTTCTTTCCCCATGAACTGGCCAAGTCCTTTTGAACTCAAACTGTCAGCACCCATAACTGAGGAAGAACTTGTCACAAAGCTAAGCAAGATGAAGACTTGTTCAATCTGCCATCTTGTACTTTAAACAAACATGCCCAGTTCTAAATATTAACGAAAACAATGAACAGTCATTCCCTACTTATCACACAGTTTTACTCACCTTTATCATTTCAGTTGGGAAAAGATGCCAGAGGGATGAATCCCAGCCTCCTTTAAAAGGTTTCTTGAAGGAAGCTTTTCCCTTATCTTTCTTTGACTGGCCTGATGTATCTGTGTCATCCCCAGGCTACTACCTCAGCTGCAGCTCTTCCAAATACCACCATCTATATCTGAGGTACCGACAGAAACCTTGCAAATGTGATCTCCCCTGTCTCCACAAAGCCTTCTAGATCACTTAGGAGATGTAGCCTCCCCTCCCTTTGACTCTTTATCCCCTACAGATCCAGCCCCAAAAGTCCCATTTATCAAGTGAAATAATTTGGATGACAGCAAAAAGAGGGTTAAAGACATTTATAAAAAGTTTTATTTACAGACCATTGCCTAAGCATGAAACTCTCCAAATGACAGAAGTCACTAGAAATTCTGTAACCTATGTGTACAAAGTGCAAGTCTTTCCCCTTTCTTCTCTCTGCAGCAGAAGATGGGGGTAGGGGAGTATCTCTTTTTCTTTATACCTTTCTACCCCCAAGACAATGGGAGTAACAGCTGGGTCAGACTGAAGGGGACAAGACCTGTTGATGACTGGGTTATCCACCAAGCAGACTATTAACAGTAGTTTAGAAGAAAGTAAAGTTAGGAAAAGTGACTCTTTGCTTACTTGTTCAGTCTGCCCAGTGGATTCTCTGCAGAAAAAGAACATAAAGTCAATGCCCCAGGGAATGGGAAGGAAAGGTTATTCAGCTATTCATTAAGTTTATTCACAGACTCAATTCAACCACTTCAGGTTTCTCAGGTACATTTGACTCAGTTTCTATTTGCAGCTCTGTTGCTCTAGGTTCAAACACAGGCTCCAAAACTGAATCTGATTATCCCAGTGGGAGACAACTCCTGTACTCCCCAAGCAGTTAGTTGCAAAAGCTCACATATAGCCCCACACTATATCTGTGTCAGGCAGGGATGAAAGGTTTTGGACAGCAAATGAAAACAGCAGCCCATTGCACGGGACAAACTACTCAATCTAATTCCTCTTGGAAACAGCAACGAGAGAGAATCTTCTGCAGTACTACCCTCCCTTGCACTCTCTGGTGGCAGGCAGAGGCGCTCTGCCAGCACTGTGCTGACCTGACAAGTAACAGGACCCGGCAAGGACTGTATGGTTAAGAGCCAGGAAAACTACACAATCACCTCGCTAGGCTACAAAGCACCAGCGTGAATGCAAGTGGCAAGGAGGAGCAGTGGGCAGGTACAGGAGTTTACTGTGTGGAAATTCAAAACACAGATGCCAATACAGAAAAGAGCAAACAGAATGGACACTGGACTTTGAGCTCGAGGAAGACTCACTTCAAGGAGCTGATGATATGTAATACATCCTCTATCAGTATGAGGCACTGCACAGGCTACACACCAGACACAGGCTTCATCTGAGAGCTCTCATTCCAGGAAGGAAATGCTGTAGAGTGCTGGGCCCAGGGGTAGCTTCCTTATTACTTGGATCAGATCTATTCTGAGATACTGCTTTGCTCATATCAAGGCCTGATCTTACTCTCTGAAGAATTCCTCCTTTTCAGAGTCACAGAATCAACTAGGTTGGAAAAGACCATTGAGATCATTGAGTCCAACCTATGACCTAACATCAATATGTCAACTAGATCACAGCACTGAGTGCCACATCCAATCTTTTCTTAAGCACCTCCGGGATGGTGACTCCACCACCTCCCTGGGCAGCCTGTTCCAATGCCCAACCATTCTTTCTGTGAAGAACTTTTTCTTAATATCCAGCCTTAACTTCCCCCAGTGCAGCTTAAATCTCTATCTTCTTGTCCTGTCACTGGCTGCCTGTCGAAGAGGCCAACCCCCACCTGGCCAGAACCTCCTATCAGGGAGTTGGAGTGAGTTCCTCTTCCCCAGATGTCAAACAACTCTGAAGCTGCCCATTCCAGCCAATAGCACTACAGCCCACCTTGCAGTGACAAAGTTCTTTTGCAGGGAAAGTTTTAAGTGCCTTTTGAGTGTATCTGTTCTTGTGCTACAGTTGACCTTCATTTTGTTTCCATCTCACATAAGCATTACCTTGATTTACTCAGAAAGCATTTCCTTCCTCGTCAGCCTAGCCTAATGAAAGAAATACTGAGGTTTTCCTGTTCTCTTGTAGGATGGGTACTCTATTTTTGACATTGTAGCAGCTTCCTTCTTAACTCCTACTATAACTTGAATTAATCAGCATACATCACTACCAAGTACTATTGATGAGAAAGGATGTTCACTATTTCTGAGATGTGCAGATGCTCATTCCTACATCAATGCATCAAGTCATGTGCACTGAGCCGTTGTCAGAAAAGAAAGATACACCTGGGAGTGAACAAGATCACAGAATGTTCTTGCCCTCTTTAATGTGGGCAGATTTTGGGCATGCCTGAAAAGAGATGTATTTGGCTCTCTGGAGACCAGAAAGCCAAATATTCCCAAGCACAAGTAAAGCAGTGCCCTTCTGTGGCAGCTATTGGAATTACACAGTTATATGAGACCCTGGATTTTCTGTTGCAGATCCCAAGTTCCAGTCCCTCTGTGACAGCAGTTCCTACTCTTCTGGTCACTTCTTCAGCACTCTCCCTCTTCACTTGCAAGGTGCTTGTCGCTGGCTGTAGGAGAAAGTAAAAGAGAATTTGCCTTGACCTCCCATGTCCTTCTGAAAAGTTGGCAGAACATGTGACCAGCTCCCTCCCTCCTGGGATCTGGAGCACTGCAAGCAGATGACTGGACCTGCTTGATCTCCTGCTCTAGCCTGTACCCTCACCAGACGGGAAAACCTGGCTGTGAGCCCACTCTATGGAAGGAGAAGCAGCCTCACAAGAGCAAATGCACCAACAGCTGTGCTCTGTGACAGCTCCAGCAGCAGGGCACTGCTCCCCACCGGACAACGGAGCTAACAGCGTGTCACCCAAAATCCAAACAGGGTTTGGGCAGACCACTGCCGTATTTCTGGGCTGTGGAATTACACTTAGGAGCCTTACACATCCCTCCACAAGGAAGTCCATTTTGTTCATTAAAATGGTGGGAGTAAAGATTGGGCCTTGTTAGCTTCCAGAACCAGGTAGTTTAAGCCAGATCACACTAGGAAGTACTCACAGTCACAAAGTCTTTCCAGGGATCTCTGAAGTGGGGAGACCTGTCACTTTGGCTCGTTTGTACAGTTCTTCAGGGCATGGCTCTTCCGCTCCCTCGTGTTTGCGTTTTGGGGAAGCCTGGTCTGTTTGAGACAGCCTCACTGCTGTAGAAGGAAGAAGAGTCACTGCAATAGTTGCCCTGTGTTTAGATGGCCTCACAAGTACACCCTGGCCTAACCTGCCACAGAGCTGGGAGAAAGAAGACTGCACAAGCACAGAGACACTTGGTCCCAGCCTCCCTGAAAACTTTTACCAAAAAATCTTTGTTAGAAGCAGAATTAAGTCACCCAGAACAAACACAAAAGTATCCTCCTTTGACAGAGGACAGCTTAATTATACCTGATTAACCCTACAGTGATCTGCACTTCTCCCTCAAGTGAGATGAGTGCATATGATCCCATACAGGCAATAAAAGATTCACATTAATGAACTCTTTTTCTTCAGCCCTTTTAGAAATGAAGGCTCACTGGGGACTGCTGAAGAAAGTGTAAAGGAATGAGAATGTAATCTGTGTTTTTCTAGCTACACACCCTCTTCTTATTAGAAAAGGATCCTCTCCTGCCTATAACCTTTAAGGCGACATGAGAATCAAAAGCACAGAAATAGCTGCAGCTCACCTGTACTGGTGCTGCAGCCCTGCCCCGAAGCCGAGTCTGTGACTGGGCCACTGAGATCTTCCACACATGAAGGGACGGATGCCAGTAAACCTAGAGAACGGCAAGAGTATCTTAGTTAAGAAACAAAACACACTTGGGCTGGGAGAAGCTTTTCACAGAAACACCTTAGTGATCACCAACCAGCACATCCACATCCCAAAGCAGGAGGAGTTCAGAGCTGCACTGACCCAGTGCTGACTACAGACACACACTGTGATCCAGCAGTGAATTTATTTAGAATACACTGCTTATTCTTACAAAGTGAAGAATGGACCAATGGTGGTATATGGATGGTGCCATGCTATCAGCAGCTCTCAGACCTAAACAAACTTCTCTTTTAGGTGTCTGAAAACATGATGGAGCTCTCCCTGCTCCACTCTTCTTCCTGCAGGTTTGGCAGGCACTGCTTCCACTTGCAAGGATAGGCCAGAGAGACGAGTAATACCTATTTTAAATCATGACCTTTCCTCCCAGCGTTTTATCTCCTATTAAAGACACAAACTTTTGCAATTGCTGGTACTCACAGAGGCCCCTATAGCGTGACAGCTGCTGGTAGATCTGCTTCATGCGCTCGATGTTCAGTCGGCTGGTCTCTGCGTGGTTCACCATGGGTTTGGGGTAGTCCACCCCAATGATACACTTGGCTGCCTTCTGCACAGACTCTGGGGCATTCCATGGTTCGTAGATATATCGCGAGGGGAAACCCTTTAGTTTGGGCAGATACCTCCTGCAACACAAGTAAAAAAGCAGTGTAGCACACACAATACTCAGGAAGTGCTGTGCACCTGTGAGCCACTGATTGACTTTGGCTTACAGATCCAGAAACAAAGATCAGCTCCAGTAACATGACTTACTTCACATAGTCACCACTGGGGTCTGTGCGACGTCCGAAGCCCACAGGACAGTAACAGTGGAAGAACTGTTGGAAGAATGCGCTGCACGAGAGCCACATCCAGCTGCCTGCGTTCACGCTGAAATCTGCATCCAGCAACAGTTCGTCAAACACCTGCAGCAATTGGAGGAAAAGGCACTGAGACCTTCCCTGGGCAGGACTTTGTGGCAGTAGGACCCAAGATGCTATTTTGAATGGCAGGCACTGAGCTATGAGAACAAAGCAGCAGCACAGAGGTGATCTGGTAGCTGAAGTCAGTTGACTGGTCATTGTATCTCACTTCCTGACACTTTCACTTAGGGAGGCATGGTCTGCTCAAACTGATAAAGTGCTGGCTTATCTCTCATGCAGCTACAGACTAAATCACTGCCTAGTGTTGCAGCAAGCTTTGGGTATTGATCCTAGCCTGGCAGCCATAACGAGTGTAAAGCACCAACCTTGGGAAGGAGAGGATGCTGCACAGAAGAACATGCACCAAAGCAAGAAGAAAAAAACCCTCTGAAGGTCCCAGAGCACCAAAGCAAGGAAGAACCCCTCTGAAGGTCCCAGAGCACACTACCACTGAGAGGCAGAAAGGTTTCAGCAGTAACTCACTCACATCCATGCACAGATGCTGCACTTTAGGCAGCACTTTCAATTATGCTCTTTGTCAGCTTTGTGACTAGATGCCCCTGCCTCCACTTTTTGTGTAGGGCAGTATGTACACTGGGTAGGTTCAAACTGTCTGTCCCTTCAGATGGCCCAAGAGGAGGGTCTTTTACCTCTTTCCTTGAGAGACTCTAGACTCAGATTTCACAGTCATGGAGCGCTCCCTGACCAGCACGGTGATGGATTTTACAACGAGGAAAAAGGTCTGGTTAAGAAGTGACATTAAACTTGCAAAGAAAACGGGCTGAGAAAATTTTTACAAAAAAACCCAAAACTAAAAGGCCCCCAAAACTCTAGTCTGTATTTACCAGTGGGTCCCAAACACATTAAGTTATGGTTACTTGAGGTTTGTGATACAGTCAGAGCCTTGCAGTAGAAGGCAGAAAGAAGTCAGGCTGTTGGCTGGCTAAGAGCCTGCTAGTAAATCCTTTCTTCCATGCACCTTTTACACATGAAGCAAAAGCCATACCTGTGTGCCCATCCTTGCAGCAAGTGCCAGGAAGACTTTGTTTTCCTTACGGCCTCCTGCAAGTATCTGAAAATGCCAGGACTCACCCTGACTCCTGACTCCCAGCTGATCCAGAGGTCACCTCTGGTCAGGAAGCAGGCCACTGCATGCCTGGCCAGATGATGGATCCACCCTTCTTGTCTCAGCTGGGTCATGATTGCATCGATCCAGGGGAAGCCTGTCTTGCCCTCTGCCCACTTTGCCAAGGCTTCAGGGTTCCTGTCCCACGGGATCTGTATGCAGATGGGATTGCCCTCCATGCGATCAAACTTCGGATTGTTGGTGGCTGCTGTGTAGAAGAACTCCCGCCACAGAAGCTGTCCGTACAGAGAGAGGGGGGGGGTGCTGTTCCGCTTCACCTGTGGAGAGGGAACACGGGTGTTCACATGCACAGGAGGACTGGCTTCATGAAACTGAGCTGTGAGGCACCCATGCATTTACACACATTTCCCAAGTCAGCTACTGACCACTGCCATAAAGGAGCTCAACACCAGATCACTCCTTATCAGAAAGCCCAGATGGTAAAGTCACAGCACTGACACAGGTTCACTCAGTACAATGACAAGAGACTGGAACGATGTAAAACTAAGAGTAAAAGGCTCTACATGGATCATAACACAGAATTCCAGACTGAAGAACAAGGTACCACCAGATTTAAGGCCTGCATGAGTACATACAGGAGAATTACTTCCTTACATGAAAGCCTCCTCTTACAGTAGCAACAAGCTCAGCCCAACAATCAAACACTAGGTAGGCAACTGTATCTTTTGCACCAATTCTGGCACACTGTCTGGCAACCAGCATCATGCTATATATGCTCACACCCCACCTGTCCTCCAGGTGACCCCTCCGTCTTACCTTCTTATACAGCTCCCAGAGACGATAGTAAAACAAGCGGCAGGACAAGCAGCCAAAACGCAGGTAGGGACTGAGTCCGGTAGGGCTGGCCAGCAATGAATTGGCATTCATCCTTGGTCTTTCATAATTCGCAACCCATGCCTAGACAGATTCGGGAGAAATGAGCCAAAAAATCCCTTGTATTTGTGGGACACTGCTAAAGGTAAGCCTCTCAGGTGGTGAGGTGCAGGTGGTGAGGCGACTCACATCTGACAGCACAGTCTCTTCTATTTACTTCCAAGCACTGCTGGGAGAGATCTCCAGCAGGCAATCCCAACCCTCACGCCCCATTCAAGAAATGCAAAACCTTTGCTCCAGGATTTAAACCAGTTATTTTGCCCAAGAAGATTAATTTGCTTTGCATAATAGAGCTAACAACCCTGAAAGTTCCTAGGGATACAAGCTAACACAACTGTTTATGTCCAGGTATGTCCATCACATTTCACACACTGAACAAGAACACTGGGGAAATTCAGACCCTTTTGTGGAGCGTTATGTTGATAATTTATTCCCTCTTCAGCACAAGTATTCACGCTTTGATTTCCACAGCTGACATCAAGCCACCTAGCATTAAAGAAGTACAAAATGGATAGAATTGAGTCACGCTTTGGCAGCTGGATCACTTTTCATTACTTTGAAATTGTTTGCCTTGTGCACTATAATCAAGAACACCAGCCCCATTGAAAAAACCTGATTATTTCAACAAGGGGCTCAAGGAATGCCAGCCAGTGAAACAACCTATTAAGAAGCTGATGGACAAGGGGAAGGTATTCTTTTGTAAGCATGTACTTGGACTAATACCTCAGGTAAAGATAAAAAGGGATGGTGTGCAGTGTGTAGCAGGGACTGAACAATTTAAGAGGAGAATTTCCAAGTTTGCACTCCTCTAAAGGAAAGTGAGAAGCAGAAACAAGGACAAGAGCCCAATGTGCTTCAAACAGCAGCATAAATAATATACTGCTCTAAGTTTTCGGACCTGAGGAAGCCCATGAGCTACCTGCTCCACAAAAAACCCAAGATCACAGGAGTACTCCAACAACAGCATACACTCCTTTCCAGAGGTGAATGCTATGACCACTGCTAAGAAGAGCAGGGAATGTGGTAATGGGTAACACTACATTTTTCATTTGGAGGCACAGTCTGCAGGAATTGCCACTTAAATAACAGATTACCTTTCTTTCCAAGTGTTTATCTAGCCGTGCCAGAGCTTCTGTCTCCCCTCCTTGCCAAACTGCAGGGGCAAGACCATCTGTAGGAAAGCCTGAGAGAAAGAATTTTGTAAGATTTGAAGCCATGCCTAGACAAAGGGCATAGATATGGGATTATGCATTAACAACAGCAAGACAGTACATACTACAGTTGCCTAACATGGCTTACTGCTCCTTGTACAGCAGGCAAATCATGTAGGATATGGGAAGAGCCTGCTCATGACACTACACTTCAAGGGCTTCTCTCTGCAATGCTTCAGGCAGCCTTACGGTGACTCTCCCCTTTGCTTACAGCCAGCATTCTCCCTGGTGTGTCAGCACTACCCACAGGGCTCTGCTCCAAAGGCCAAAGCAGCTGGCAATGAAACATCTGCTCCACAGCTCTGCCTTACAAAACTCCTTGCCATCAGCAGCTCACTAGATAGCCCAACTGCTCCTGGTGAGGAGGTGCTCCTATTCTGCTGAGGCTGGTGCTGGGGAGCACTGGATTAGTGCAAAAGAACCACAGTAAAGGGGGAAGCAACAATGCAGTCTTCCTGCACTGCTCTGGGCAGACAGAGGAGCCTCTCCTGGCAACAAGCAGAGCATTGTAAGGTTACAGGCAGTCTCACATTTGGCCAGACAATAAAGAAAGTAGATCCATGCAGGACTACAGCCCTTAGGATACTCTTGTTGTGAAGCCCCACGCTCTTACGTGACTGTTGAAACTGTGTCTTAAGGTACCAGGAGGTACTTCCTATAAAGCTGGTATGGAACCTCCAGTCACAGACAGTATTCTGCATTAGTCCTTTCGTCCCTTGCACTTAGATTCACCTCCCTGATGTAGGTCTTGCATTCCTTATGCCTCAGCTATTCATCCTCCTTCTTCAAGTCTTACGGGACTGTAAGGCACAGCAGGAGGAGTGAAAGAAATTTTTGCAATATCTTTTCTTTTACTAAGTTCCCAAATTGCTGCCACTTGGCAATAAGTGAATGAAATTATCTAAACCTGGTACACAGTTAGTTTATCTCTTCAGGTCTGTTACACAACGTGCCTGAGACTGCAGTAGGAGGAAAGCAGCTGGTGAGGACATGAGATCCTAGTACAGTGTTACATGCTCAGTATAGCAGAGAACACAAGGACAGACGCAAAGCACTTCAGAGCAATGCTACAGGGGATGGATGCTGGGCATCAGCAGCAGTGCAAGGGACGCCAGTGTGTTATCACAAGATCTGGCACTTGCTGAAGAAATTAGGCCGTTCTATGGCTAGAGGCAGCCCATGTCAGGTGAGAACATGTGCCAGCCACTGGAAACAGTTCCACTAGATCCTGTTTCAGCTGGCAGTAGTCCTTGCCTTCACTCTTGACACATACCCAGCTCTTCCAGGGATGGGACCCCATAGACATCGTCATGGTTTTCCTGGATGTCCACTTTACATGTTTCCATCTGCTGACTTATTACAGTGCTCACAGGCTTCTTTGGGAGCTCCATACGGCTAATGATGGCCTGGAAGCGCTTGTAGGTGAGGGGTGGCTTGTGGCCATTCAGCTCAATTATTCTGGAGATAAAATAAACAAGGTGAAACAACACAGCCTCACTACCACAGTAGACACAAGGAAATGACATCCAAACTGGACCCTGCTATGTCTGCTCAGGATAGCATTTAACTCTGGATATAGAAATCCTTATAGACCTACATTTCACTTGATACATCCCTCAAAGGGATATTAAAACCAAACAAACAAAATCCTAAAATACACCAGAAGACAAAATATCACATACTTCCTCATCTCCATAGGAAAAAACAACCCCAATACAGCTCCAGCTGAATTAAGCTGAGCATCACATCTCTCTCTCAGAGCTCCTCATCAGACCCCTGTATGAAATCTCCATCTGATTACTGCCTCTGTCTCCCCAAGGTGGCAAATCCTAGACCTGCATCTGTTCCTGTGACACCTTGTGACGTCCTAACCTGATTCTGACCTTACTTCCTTCTTGTCTGACACAGAAAACTCAGCCTGTTAATGACCCCTCCTCCACCTATCTTGGATAAGACAAATACCAGTTTGCATCATTCCTCTCTCCTTGTGATTAGAGGGATCACTATTCTCCTCCATGCCATAAGGTCACGAGCAGCTCTGTCTCATGGTATTGATCTCTGTCAGATCACGCTGTGGAAAAAGACAGTCAAGGTTCCCCATTCCTCTACTTCACCAAGCATCCACAGCCTGCTGGGGCTATGCAGTCTTATTTCTCCTGGGACAAAGAGCATTGAGAAGCCCCCTGGGCAAGGCAAACCTCCCCAGGCTGAAAGATGCCATTTTTAACCCCTCTCCTGCAGGAGAGGAAGGAGTTAACAGCAAAGCCGACAGCACGGGGATCGCCAGCATTACATAAAGCCGAGGCAGGCAACCCCACAGCTCACGCAGAAGCCGCAGCACAGCAGCCTTCCCCACCCATGACAATCAACAGCTTATGCAAGGGGCCGGGCTTAAAGCCGAGCGTTCGGGCGGGCGCCATGTGCCGCCCCGTCCCCCGGGGCCGCACGTGTGGCGGGGCGGAGCGACACGCCGGCGCCGCGCGCTCCCGCACGTGTGCGCCGCGGTGACCCGGCTCCCCCGCCGCACCGGGAGCGGCACGGCCGGCAGCCAGCCTCCCGCACACCCCGGCAGAGGGAAGCGGAGCCTTCCCCACGGGCAGCACACGGCTGAACAGATTAAAAATGAAGCCTCCTGCAGATTCCTCACCGTTTTCTGCTTTTAAGTTGTAAACGCTGGGAGATAAAGCCATTAACGAACAGGGCAAGGAGGGAGGGAAGGCCATCGAGATGTGCACAGAGTGCAAAGTACAGTACGTTTTTAGTGCCAGGCTATAAACATGGCAATAGTGTGGGCACAGCACTCGGACATAGACATACACAAAGACAGATGTATTTGCATTTGCCTTACAGCCAGCACGTTCAGTCCTGCATCACCACACCAGACCGCCTCTCCTCTGCTTTCCTGCATACACTTTTCAGTCTCTCCACATTCCACTCCAGAGATGGCAAGAAATGACAGAACTCACGAATACTAAATCCACGACACTCTCCTTTGTGAGTCCCCAAACAAGACCAGCCAAAGATACCCAGAAAATCAAGTGTTTCCACTGGATGAAAAGCGAGACATTTCCAGTTACAGCACTCTAGAGAGACTCACTTGTTTCCAGGAATTCAGAGCTTGGAAGAGAAAACGTGACAAAGCTGCACCGTGTTTGCCCTGAGGTGCCCAACTGGGATGGGGGCAGGGAAGCTACTTCCACACTGCCTCTTTTTTTCAGTCCTGCTAAAGCTGCCGTCCAGTATGAGATCCACACTATTGTACGAGATCCACAGCTAAAACTTCTGTGGACAGCTAGCTACTTGGAGCAAATCACTGAGACTAGCAGATGGATGCTAGTGCCTGTACTTGAAATCCTCAAGGATATGAATATGTGTGAAGTTACCTAGTACAGCTCCTGAATTCTTAAAGAGTTATTGGATATGGGACACAAATATTTTAAGATAGGACTAGGACAAGTTGCACATTTCACAGCACCTGACACTGGAATTATGCACTAAATCTGGACCTTTCACAATACTGCCAGGAAAAGAAGTACTATCAGGTACTGCACAATATGGGATATTATGCTACACTTACTGGTATCGTAGTACTGTTTGGCCTTCTGTACAAAAAATTGTACAGGATGCTCCCCAAGCAGGAGTCCTTTCATTTCTCATACTGGCCTTCTAATCCAGGCCATACACTTTCACAGGACTTTCAATGATACAAAAGGGAGGCCCCTCCCCAGGATTTAATACCCTCACTTCATCCATCTCCCCCAGCGCGATTTGCCACATGTGGCAGTTGCTCTAGTTTTCTTGAAGCGGAACAGAGAATCACTGTACTCATCACACAGAACCTAACCTTAGTGAGCAAACACAAAACGGGCTGTGCTACCAAACTAGCAATATGCTGCCCAGCATTATCTGACAGTAGTACCTTGATGCCAGAAGTTATGAAGAAGGTCTGTTTGACCATCAGTCACACTTCAACTCAGGAAAGCAGGCAACCCAAAGCTGACCAAACAATTCTAGCACTGCTATGATTATAAGGTATCCTGCAGTCAGTCACCTGTGACAGCAGAGTGTCTGCAGACTAGAATGCACGCCCTCACAGGTGTCAGTTTCTGAATCATCTCCACAGCAGTGCCCCTGCAGGATGGCTAATGGGCTTAGGAAAGCTGCTGGCCTCAAAACACCTGACACCTCAGCTCGCTTGCAAAAAATGACAAGGCTGGGTTCTGGCAAGAGACTGAATGTGCTCCCCCGCTTCCTTGCAGGAGGAAGAGCTGGCTGCCAGCACTCAGCACGCAGGCTGCCCAACACACCCCAGTACCAATTCACGCGGACTGTTTCGTTAGCCTCGCCAGCTTATGCAATTGCTCTGATCCAAATCCCTGCTCCAGAGAGCTCATGGAGGGCTCTGTGTACGTAGAACAAAGAGTATTTCTACAGATTCAGAGAGGAGATGGAGATAACCAACTGACCTGTCCATCCAACAGATGCTGGACAAAGAACAAACAATTCAATTTCCACAGAAACAGACTGAGAAGATGAGAGATGAAGAAGAGACTTGATGTTAGGCTGGGTATTGGCAGGGGGGGAAAACACCTGACATCAGAGCACCATGCCAAGACAGGAGAGGATAAAAAGATGCAGCAGGGAGAAGTTCAAGTAAACCTTAGAAATAACCCACCTTTTTGGCATATTATGCCAAAATATGCCATAATAATATGCAATATTATTATATTAATAATATGTAATTTGCAATATTATTACAATATTGCAAATGTGCAATAACCGAGGTGGGTTATTTCTAAGGTACTGAACTGCAGAAGCACCAAGGCATGCACACGTCCCCATGCTTCGTTCCTTTAAGTTAGTACGTGCTCCTATGAGAACACACTCCACTGTCATTTCAGCCTTAGGCTAGGGTATTTGAGGAAAAGCTGATCCTGATGTATGCTACAAACACACAAGATCACAATGTTGTTTTCTGACCTAAACCACTCTCACTGAACAACCCAGCCTGCCTGGGATTACAGAACCACAGTGCTGACCATCAGCAAACACGCTACGAAGGATTTAGATCCTAAGGAGGAGAAAACAGGCAGATCCAGGGAAGAGACAAAACAACCTGTCATCTAGAAGCTGTCAGACAGAATAATTGTCAAGTAAAGGCTTATGAGTAGGCTGATAAACTGATACCCAAGGGATTATCTTTTCTGTCTGACTTCTACAATCTGAACATTGCTAATCTTGACTAGGAATTCCCAGATTTTCTTAGAAGTAGTTTTCAGTACAGATGTTAATTTTCTATACCCTTCTCCTTGTTTTAGGGAAGAGGAGGTGAAAGATGCTCTAATAATCACACGGCTATGCTGGCAGTGCCAACAAGGGGCACATTGTAATCTTACTACTGGGTCAAACTGGTGAAATTCACAAGTTAATTGAACAGGCTCATGGAAAATGTTTAAAAGGAGCTGGTGGAAGTGGTACCAGGAATACACTGCAGGGGACAAGAGAAGTGCTGGATTCATTTATGGAGGAGCGAAAGATTAGTCTAAATTCTTTGAAACCAGGCTGACACTCTTGTCAAAAACCAGATTAAAGAAAGATGAGAAGTAGGTTGCTACCACCTGGTATTAGTACCACCTGCTAATTATGCAGGAAAAACATTAGGGTGAGCAGAGGGACAACACACACTCTAACTTAGAAGACTGGGTAACACAGCTGGAGGGAGAGATGATACTCTGGGACTTCCAGGAGAAATACAGTATCAAACTGTATTAACACCTGCTGAGAAATCTCAGAGATGCCAAGAACCAAGAAATGTCAGAGTAACTGGAGACTTCAATCTACATCCACACAGCCTAGGTACCTATCACACCCCAACACCTGCCAAAACCCAGTTTTCTAGTTGCCATAAATGACTGCTCCATGACACAAGAATTCAAGAACCCACAAAGAGTGCAAATTCATGATTTAGTCATAGACAGTGCTAAGGTATACGTGAAAATGTTAGTTATCACTTTCCTGCTCTAACTGCAACTTCAGCATGAATCAATTTAACACCCTTCAAGGAGCAACAATACTATACAGATGTGAAAAAGTATTTCAGAAAGATCACAGGAGTCAAAACAATTAAAGAATAGCATCAGCTAAGACAACAGAGGCAGAATTTTTTGAAAAATGAAGACAAAGATAGAAACCCACCAAACTTTAGTAGGTTAAATTAGAAACTACAGCCTTCTTGCACCTCCTAAATAAAAAATTGAGAAACCTTTTAAAAAAAGTGTAAGTAGTAAAAAAAAAAAGCCAACCAAAAACATTCCCTTTACAGACACTCCAGGATATTTATAGGGCCAAGAGGTGATCAACTCATTAAAGAAAGGAGAGACTGTAATAGCACAAGAAAACTCCTGTATATATTTTTGCATATTTTTGCAGGTGTATTCACTATGGAGGTATCTAGGGAGGTTATGACTCTTGTTTGACTTTTGTTTTTTTTTTTTTTTAAGAAAATATATTAGATGCTGTGACAGATTGGGAGACAGGAAAGGGTGCCACAAAACAATGCTATGCTTGAAAAGCTTGCCAGGGCCACCAAATATTCACCCAGAAATTGTAAAGGACATCATGAAATACACAAACTAATAGCTGCTGCATTTAATATAAACCTGTCCAAATACTATGAGGGGAAAAAAGAAAGTAAATACAACTCCAGATTTTAAAAGCACTTCAGGGGCATCAGAGAGACAAGTGAATAGACTGATATGAGCATTAGGCAGGTGGGTAGAAAATATTAATGGAAACAGTGAATGCATAGATATATGCAATATGCTGGAGGGTTAATTTGGTCTAGGTAAAAGGGAAATCATGCCTGAAAATCTATTAAGAGACATTTGAGCCTGGGCTAATGGAGATTTAGTTGATATATCCTATGTGAATTTTGAGAAGCCTTCTGACTAGATCCCTCACTGAAAAAAAATTAAAGAAACCACAGTAATTTGCAATAAAAGAAAAGGCCCACACAGACAAAAAATTCTTTGATATACAGAATTAGAGAAGGAATCTATTTTTCCAACAGGAAGAGGAATCCTACACAGAGCTGAGATACGGCTTGTGCTGCTCAATATTTTTTACAAAATATCTGTGAAGAGACAAAAAAGAACATGATGATAAAGTTTACTGACACAATAACCTATCTGGGATAGCTAAAGATAAAGGGCAATTACAAAATTTCCCTATATACCACATAACCAGATGCCAAAAATATCAGATGAGATTGCAGTTTTGGTCATGTTGTTTCTCCATATGCATAGCTATGCAATCTTAAACTTATTTATAAAGTAGCAGCCTCTCAAATAGCTATGACCATTCTGGAAGGAAGCCCTGAGACATCAGTTTAGTGTTTAGCAGCACTCAGAAAAAGCAGAAATAATGTTACTGACTGTTAGGAAAAGACAGGACACATTACAGCACTCTAAAAATCCATGTTGCTTCTACATTTTGCACACTAGTCCTCGTTTTCACCACTGCTCTCCATCTTTAGAAATACCTAGAAGTACAAAGAAAGGTGATAAAACTTACAAGAGATTTAGAACAGATTCCACCTGAAACTCTCCACTCTGGAAAAGACAGAGGTGACATGAAGAAGAATGTGATGGCCATTGACACGGGAGGGGTGAGAATGTAGACATTGGTAATAAACATGGTCTTCTAATGCAGAATTAGAAAACAGCACCTGCTCATGAGACAGGTTCAAGAATCCTCCTCACTTCAGACAAACATTTCCACACAGTATGTGCTAACTGCAAAGCTCCTTCCCATAGGAAATTATGGATGTTAAAGATTTACAGG
>WAAG01019153.1:0-10969 GCA_013390105.1 Tichodroma muraria | reverse complement strand
AACTCCACTCAGAAAAGCCATCCCCGCCCGATCTGCGTGATCTTTCGTGGCTCCAAGACAGCCCTGAGGAAATTCTCTCACCGACCCATGCTGCAGGAGAAGAAAACTCGAATTCCATCAGCCAGATATCAGCAACGTAGCTCACAGTTTGGCTCTGCGGTCTTTTTTTTTCCTTTTTCCCGGTCAGCCTGACTTGCTTCCCCCTCCCCCCCAGGCCCGACGGCCACGTGGGGGAAGGGGGAGCAGAGAATGTTCGGCAGGAGCTCTTACCTGAGCCTTTGCCGGAAACCAAGAGAGAGCTGATTCCCGGGTTTGCATTTAAAAAAGGTGTATCGTAAAAGGCGTACCCACGCTTTCATTGGTTTTATCAAATGTCAGTAATACACATTGGCCAATCACGGCCAAACTACTACAGATGTCCAACCTTGAAAGCTTTCTAAAACATCTGCTCAAATGTCTATTCCATTCACACATAAAGTAAAAAGTGTTTTAAATACACTGTGGAAAAGACAAAATTTTACAGGAAAGATCAAAACCCTCTTAATCAATACAACCTCTGAAAATTGTAGAAAATAACAGGAATGAATTTTCACTGTTCCTGCAAAATATTTTTTCCTGTGTTTTGATATATATGTTTGATATATGTTGATATGTAAAAATAGCAGGCAAAACAGACATCTCTCTACATTACAGAGAAAAAAAAAGAAATCAACCCAAGTTACTTTTTAAAGAGAGTCAATTTATACTCGTCTCAAGTCTCATCTTCAAACACTATCGGAAGTAGAACAAAAATCACTAACTTGATTTTTCTCTTTTTTAAATAACAATAAAAAAAGGCAGTGCAATATTCTCTCCCTCTTATCTCCAGGCATGGTTAATTTCTATTCAGAAACACATCAGCCAAGTTATTTTGCTCTTAAATTCAATTATTCTTTTCTGGCCCCTGCAAATAAACAATATTCTACCTGAAATATGAAAGTGATAAACATAAATTTGTTTCAAAAACCTCAGTCATGAAAAAGAAGACTTCCAGAATTTCTTCTGTTTTCAACTGTTACAGGGTTCATCAATGAAGCTTTACGAGAGAATTTTTTATTTTGCAATAAAGTTGCTCCATACAATCTTAACAGTTTTCAGAACTGGGCATTATTTTGCTGTAGGTATAAGTGGCACCAGGAAAAATCCATATAATAATAAAGAAAGAATTTTATTCTTTCATAAGATTCCTTTCTGAATATACTCTTTGTAGCAAAGTTGTTGGATGTCTTCAAACAGCTGTTAAAGAAAAAGAAAAATAAAGTCCTGTGTCTAAAATACTGGAATATACTGTACTGCCTTAAAACCACTGCTGTCATTATTAAATATTTCAAATGGTGACTGACTAGAGTAAGGTCAAGCATATTAATGTCAGAACTAAATAAAATGGAAACCTCTGATTTATTATGCTTTTATGGAGTAGCCTATCATAATTTAATAGGACCAATCCTATCCAAATTTTTCATGTAATGCATAAAAATGTAATCGTTTTGATGAATGTTCTCAAGGTATCCATAAGTGTTATTGATTTTGCAGGAGGCGTGATGGTAAAGTGATTTTTCTGAGTCATGCAAGCAGCTTAATTTACACAAGAACATTTCAGTTTCATTTGTTGAAAAATATTAGAATAAAGACACCTGCAAAAATTCAACAAATTCTCCTTGCTTATGAATTTAAGTAAAAGTCTAAAACTGGAAAAGCTTTTCCATCTGTAATTTTGAGACAACTAAAAAGTCAACTGCTCTGCTGAAATCAATTAATGGAATGAAGATGTTCAGCTGAAGTCAATCCCAGCTATAAAAATTCTCTCAAAAGTGATTAGTGAGGGGCAATAATATATCCAAATTCTGTTTTGCACATATTTTGCAAATTGTCTAAGAAAGTCACTAAGTCCCTTACAGCAATAACACTTGTTTGTTAACTAAAGCTCTAAGTTATTTTTCAGAATTGTTACCAAACACCACCCTGTAGGGGACTTGACAAGTGTGGACTGTAAACCCAAATGGGAGATTATATTTATGACTCGTATTATTTGAAAAAAAACCAGCTTAATATTTATTTATTTTTTTAAAAAAAATTATTTATTAGTTTCCTTTATTCATTTCCTAAGTAACAAGTTACACAGGGGTCATTTGAAATAGATATTTGTTTATGTCCTTATTTCATTAAACAAATGGTAAATATTTATCATTCGTGCTTTTCACCAGGTAATACTTTGGATACACAAGAATTATTGTATTCTAGTCTTGGGACTTAAACATTATCTCCCTGCTGTCACTGACTCTATTTAACTAACTCAGATTGTTTCAGAAAAACAATTGCTATTCACAGATATTAACTTCAGCTTCCAAATCCATTAACATAAAATCACATAGCTAGTCTCAAAGTCAAGGTTTTCTGGTGTCCTTACAAAAGAGTTTGCACCTTACCCTGATACTGAGTTACTGTACTACTTTAAGAGGATTACAGAACTAGTTCACATGAGTTCTCTCATGTATTAGGTTCTCACCTAGATTTTTTGGGCCTTTGTCTTCAGCATCTGCCTCAGTGAGTCACATCTCTCTGCCAATTTCTAATCCTTCTCCAGAAGCCTTTCCTTCTGCTTTTTATTTATTTGTTTGTTTCCTTCAGTTTACATCGTGGTAATGGCAGCTTTGTAAAGAGAAAGTTTTCTATTTTGCTATTTATGGACCAGTTTAGGTAACAGCCAAAAATAATGGGAAAATTAAATTTAAAAAATCCAGCAAAAGTACACAGGCAGACACATTTAAAAACAAATAAGAAAACAAGCAAGTAATGTCACTAACCCTGTAAACTACAAAAAGAGCATATCTGCATCTAAATGTAAATGACAAGAAGTACCAACCACCTTCAGGATTAAGATCATGGCTCATTCAATTTATTACCATATAATGCTACAATTATGAGTCTACTTTTAATATGCCATTAGTATTTTTTTTCTTATAGCTGAACTCTAAGAATCGTTCTATTTAGATCTAAGTCTTTAAATATTTTTTCATGCAATTACCTCCATAGATTTCATTAAGAGTAGCCCCAAATTTGAATTTCTATTCTTCAAACTAAGAATGTGAAAATGGTTTAGCACTTCTTTTCCAATTCTCATATCTTCCTCATATATACACATGTATATAAGTTTGTGTCTTTGATTTAGAACATTATCTCCTCTATGCTTCACAAAAATGTCTCCCCTCTCCTCCAAAACCAGAGCTTTACCATGCATACATGTCTTTTATTTTTAATTTTTTTTGAAGGCACTTTCCATACAGTAATGGTAAATATATAGTATAAATTCAATTACAGTTCTCCTGGAAAACACTGTTCTGTTTGTGGAGGAGAAAAGGTCCACTTTCTTCATCTTCCACTAGTAAATCAAACATATCCTCTTAGAGTAATAATAATAATAATAAAAGAGTTGTGAAGTAGCTCTTATCTTTTGAGCTGAAATCATAACAATTGTTATTATCCACCCAGAATTGCTGTTCAGTCCTGAAGTGAGATTCCATTTTTTTTTCTATTTTTAGTGTGTTTCTTTCTGAAGATGTTGTCTAGATAATATTACTTGGATGTACATACAGCTTCCTCCTCAAGGTTCATTATTAAAAATATGTAAAATGTAAATCATGACAGCATACTAATGTCCTTATAACTTAATTATTGAAAAGGAATTATTCATGAGCACTTTACATAGACGTATTCAAAAATAATTAAAATACCTTTTGAAATGGGGTAAAATGCCCTTGATGGGGTCACTTGGATTTGTAAATATTCCATCATGTAGTCTTTTTGGTCCAAAGACCGAACATAATCGAAATCCAAAATGAGTATATTAAACTCATCAAAGTTAGAAGCTCTATCTTCAGTCATTTTGATGCTGTCTCTGCGAGTGTCTGCAAGTAGAAATGTGTGGTAAGTGAGATATTTTTATTTACCATGGCATAATTTTTGACATTTTCTTTTACCAAGATCTGTGTGCATGTGTGTTTATGTGAGTTCCTGATGGATCCAAAGAAAAAAACTTGAAAAATTAACAAGAACAATTCTCCATGATTACATACATTGATGAAAAGCCTTAATCCTAAAGCAGAGTCTTGCCCAACACCAGATTTCTGGGTTTAGGAACAGAAAATTTATAAAATAAAGATGAAAACCCTGATGCTCTTTCTTAACCCTACAACATAAGATATTGCTTACAGGAATGCATATGCTGCTCCCACCATAATGGTCATTAGTGGTTGCTATAAACTGTGTTTTATTAACCAAAATTACTTTGTCTCCAACTTTTAAATAAAGAGCTGTAAAATAATACATTGCTGAGAAATAGCTGAGAAAACAGAAAAGTCATAATTTCATTTTCATATTAATGAAATAATTATAAATCTTAAAATGTTTAAATTAAAGAGGAAATTTTATCTCTGTAATAGATAATAAA
Organism: Tichodroma muraria; assembly: GCA_013390105.1. NCBI lineage: Eukaryota > Metazoa > Chordata > Aves > Passeriformes > Sittidae > Tichodroma > Tichodroma muraria. The sequence goes on along the minus strand of WAAG01019153.1, from coordinate 6,483 downwards.
AATATAAGCCATAAGGAATACTATTTTAGCAAAACATGAGGTGATAAACATTTGATGATGTCTGTTGCATGAAATGTTAATCTTCAATACATAACCATTTAGGCTTTTCCAGGATTTTGCTACACATAAAAAAACCCTAAGTGCTCTAAATTTCTTCATTGTCTTAATAAAATCAAATATTAGAAACTAGGCCCCATTCTGTACAATAAAAGCAATTTTAATAGGCATAAAAAGGATACAAAAAGTGTTGAACAGTTTCTAAAATTTCTTAAAATACTGGAAACCTTAAAGAAAATACAACTTTTTTTTTCTTTTTTTCTTTTATAAGTTTAAATAGCTTTAATCCTAAACTTGAAGCTTCTGTGATATGTTGGATACATTTAGGCCCATATCTTTCAGGAGATAAATTACATGCCTCTTTAAACATTCGTCTCCAGATATTAACAGCTGAATTTCTTGCAAAGGTTATTTAAAAATCCAAGGGTGCTTCTGCCAGGGACAATCTTATTAGAAAGAATCACCACTTAAAAATTAATTATTCTAAATCATAAGATAATGTCATCATTTTTATCATTAAGAGAGAGAAATAGCTGATTTTTTTTTTAAAGATTATTTCTTCCTTCTGATTTTATTAGTGGTTTTGTAATCCTTCAAAGTTTGCTTTCCTGGAAATAGAATTTATTTCATCATTTTGAATTCTTCTGAGAAGTTTTAGATAATGACCTCTGTCAGATAGAGATCAGGCAAGACGATTCTCTAGTCTGATCTAATGTAGGAACCATAGTTTATGTTCTTGGTGTTACTGATAGACATTAAAATTTTTTAAAGAATGCAGAAAGCACAGAGAAGGAATAAGAAAAGAGGATTGCAGCTGGCTTACAAGTCTGAAGCCAATAAACTAACGAAAGAACTACATATCAGATATTCAAGGGCAAGATAATTATGGAGCACATCTTGCAGTAACAGAAATTTATAAACAGGAAGATCAGACCAAAAGGAGGTCACTCAAGTATTCCAAAACCGAAGGCCAAGTTATTAGCTGTGAAACTAAACCAGAAGGGAACAAAGCACAGTCTAGGTTAAAAACAAGCAATTAAAAAACCTTCACAAAGGTTGCCTTTGTTCAAGACTTGTTTAGCTGATGAATGTGAAGACCAAAGGAACCACAGAAACCAAGCTGCAGAGTATGGAAGAACTTTAGAGCCTTTAGTGCTTGTTAGCTGCAGCCTTAAAATGTAAAAATGTGATGTTAGCACCTAATATCATTCACATAACTGTATTTGTTAATGATATATCATGTTAATAGCTGTTACTTGGAAAAGAGTGAAATAATTTGCAACTTAGAATCGTAATGTATCCATAGAAACCAAAAGTCTCAAGATGTCCCGATCACTCCTCTGGTGTTGATACAATTGCAGAACTATATGAAATACATGCAGAAGATTTGCCTGGATTCTCAGAATGTATTTGATGCTATGTCACAGCATATCCTATGGGGAAATTAAGTCAAATTGGTTTGAAGAGGAATACAATTAAATGAATCAAAAACTCTCTGTCTAACTCAGGAGAGGGTAATTATAAATAGTACTTCCATCTAGTTGGGAAAATAATGTCCAGCACTGTTCCATGCAGATGCCCTTGGGGTCTTATTATACCCTATATCTTTATTCTGAATATTTATAAATACAGGGATTAATGGCTGCATTCACAACTACTGAGCACTTACCCCCTCACTAGAGAAGTCCCATGTTACTATTAAAACCTTGACAATGCCATCTGTATCCACACTGCAGGTCCTGGGCAATAATCCTGGAATGCCTCTCTAAGGATGCAGTGCATACGACAGGAATCTGCTGCCTCATATTCCTTGCTAGAAGCCCAGCAAATTCTTGCCTGACCTGCTCCACATTAATTCTGTGAAAAAAATTACTTTACCCGTGTCATGACAACCTTGAAAAAGCACAAGGAGCTTCCTTTCTTGAACTGGAAAATTAGACAATTCATGGCACGATCCAACCAGCAACCACTGTCATTATCCATATACACCACCGTACATACCTTGCTGTCCTGCAGGTTGGCAGCTGTGGGTGTGTTTGCTATCCCTGGGCAGAGGTGTGGGGCTGGGATGAGTCCCAGGGCTGAGCTGGAGTCCACAGGCACCCCCCTGGATGGGTCCAGCCTGTCTGATGCTCAGCCCTGCCACATCAGGGCTGTGAAGCAGCTTTCACTCCTTCCCTGGAAAGAGGAAAAGGATCAGGCAGAAACTGGAAAACATATAAAAAAGAATGTTAAATGGATTCCATGTATAAGACACCAATATCCTGTTCCATGTTGCAAAGAATAGAAATTCCCACCACGAGCCTCTGGGTCGCGCTGGCAAAGACTTGAGGATGCTGCCAACACATTTTCCCTCTTTCTACTTGAGGAAAATTAAATCCGCCCTGCAGCTGATTCCTCTACATAAAAAGTTTCACAGATGTTAAGCAAGTGGAAACACTTAAATCTTCAGTAATAAGACAAATGTTTCTCTTTACAGATATTGTATCATCATGACTATCACAAGCCAGGCAATGACAATTAAATATGCATAGGAGAGACAGCAAATTCTACTGGTCTGTCCTAATGACAAGATTTTAAAACTTAGTGTGCAATTTTTAAACAAGTTACATACAATGGCATGCAAAATTCAACAATTTTGAAAGTTTGTTTAAAAAGTAATTCTATATTTTCTGCATGTCCTGATTTATTTTATTTTTCCCCACAAAAAAATTAATCTATCCATTAAACTTTCACTTTAAATGCAAAACATGATTACAACATAATATTCCTTCATGGTGAGTTTGCAGATTTATAAGCACTTGAAGGATGTAGCTGTGAATTTGTTTGGAATAAAAATAATATACCTTCTTTGCAAAACAGCTCATGTCTCTTTTCCAATCTGAATCTAAGCTTTGTTTCATGTTCTGCGCTATTTCTCCATTCCAACTAACTTCTAACATCTAAATTGCAGTCATTCTAAGTTTCTGGAAACTGTATAAAATAGATAGTTTCCTTATGATAAATGTGCGCAGATAATAGATTAATCTCCTAAGTTCCTCTCAAAAAAGTACAGTTTATTTGTTCTAATAGGGAGTTTTGGCCATACTGAGACCAACGTTTCTTTGTGCACAATGAGAATCCAAAGGGCTCTTGCTGAGGGTCTCACAACAGGGTACAAGAAATGGACTGTTTTTCTAAAATTTTGTGCAGAGTTACCCATATTTACTTTCTATATTAGCAGTGTTCACTGATTGTTTTATACATAGGTGTGAAATTATGGACATCTATGTGCTTCAAGCATTAGTCAAAATATTATTTATAGCACTAAAATATACTCTAATACCTTAAATGTCTTACAGCACTATCTTCCCATTATGGACCTGTATAATATTGTATTTACATTTTACCACTACTTCTCATTTTAACTATATATATTCAGCTTTAGAGAAGCACAATTTCTTTTTTTCTTCTTTCCTTTAGGATATATTTAATTAGTTTAATTCAAACTCATGCCCTTCTGGCATCATCATTAACAGAGAGTTATTATAATTAGCATTTTAATATACAATAAATAATCCTGTGCAAATTGTGGGGGTTTTTTTACATGACTCCTTTCTTTTTAACAATAAACTTATAAACCTATTTTCCATTTACGTGCCACATTTTTATCCTTTTTCTTTTCCTTACAAAAATAACTGAGCAGAGACAAGGACATGGAAATTATAAATGAATATTCTTTCACTTATCAACTAATTTCGACCTTGCTGCCCTTAGTACTTAGCAGTGTTTTATATTGTGTTCAATATCAAAGGAATTGACTGAAGTATCTATTTGTTTTTGAGGCTTTCCTGGTGTCCTAAACAACCTTTAGGGATTTGAGTTCTCAGATTACAAATTCTAATCTTTTAAAATTTACTCAGTTTCAAAAGCAGTGATTGCAAAAAGCTGGATGAACAAATATAAGCAGAGATCATGAAATTGCCATGAAATTCAGAAACAGAAATATTACTAACATTTTATTTAAATCAATTTTTTTGTGAAAACATAATTTATAGTCCATAGAAGTGTTAAATAGTCTGAAAACCTAGATTTTTCAAAAACATTAGTATACTGTTACACCTGTCTTTCCACCTCCAAATCTACATATTGCAAATATTCAAAATGAATAATACTACTGAATTTTTACCTTATACCCTAATCCACAGATCTCACAAAAAAATTATGAAAAAAAGAAATAAAACCTCCATAAAATACAGTGAGAAGTCAGAGCAAGTATAATTTCATCATGTCTCTTTAAGCATAACATTTCCAACAAGCATTGTCTACAGAAGAAAAAAATAAGACAAAAAATTCAAACAGAATTTCTGCCTTGAAACTGTGACCCAAATGCTGTTAAGTTTCAGGAGGATGTAAAAGTTCTACAGTTAATATCAAATTTTACACTGAAGCTCAAATCCTTGAAATTTACATCAAATTTCACAGAGAAATTAACACCAAAATTATGTCACGTAAATAGGACAAGCTAATTTTCAGGATGAGCTGTGACCTTTCATAAATGAGTTAAGTGGGAAGTCCAGTTCCCAGCAGATAAGCAATCAAGGAAAGAAAAAGGAAAAAAGACCACCAGAGCTATAAATACACTACTCATATCTTTTGTTGAGTGAATATATTAGAAAATAGAAAGTATATTGGAGAGTTTGTGGCAATCTATATTTCAGAAACTTAAAGTACCATTTTACATTAAAAAATAATTAAAATTATTATTAAAAAAATTATTAAAATTATGTCCGTATGATTCTATATTGCTTTTTTTGATGCTTTTTTGTTGTTGTTTTTTAAATATTTTTTTTTTTATTATTATGTCCATATGATTCTATATTGGTTTTTTGGAGTTTTTTGGGGTTATGGTTGTTTGGTTTTTTTTTAATATTTGTTTTCTTTCAGGAAGGGGTGAGTTGAAGGAATCCCCTCCAGGACAGGGTATTTTTTTACTTACGCCTTTCCTCCTTTTTTTTTTTTTTTTTTTTCTTCTTTTTTTTTTTTTTTTCCCTGCAAATTTGTCTTTTTGTCTTTTGAATGCACACAATGGTTCAATAACAATTAAGTTTTTTGAACTTTAGGATGGAAAGCTACACCATTATTCCTGGGTAATTCAGTTAATTCAGTTTGTGGAACAGCTGGCATGTAATTCCATCATTTAATCCATTTCTATTAATTCTATCTGATGATAGTTTCAGTTATGGTATATTGCCAGTAAGTCATGGATGTTTATACCAGAGGCTTTGCTATGCTTATTAGCTATGAAGAAAAATCAGCTTACTTACAGTATCCATTTGAAAGGTGAAAATCATCCCAATATATGAAAATCTTTGTTTAAGCAGGAAATAATTTGACATAGCTCCACCATCTGTTAGTTGGAGACACCACTACTGTCTTCAAAATATTAATTTTCTTATATGCATCTACTTATTCCTACATGTTTTACACTTTAGTAAATAAATTTTTTAAATAAAATTTTTTAAATTGAAGCTTTAATAGTTTTTTTTTATTATATTGATAATTTGTGAAACTAGTTGTAAGTTTTTTCAAGATATATATTTAGAGGGTTTTGTGACTTACAAGGTTTCAACTACTGACTTACAGAACTAAGATGTCTGCAGTTTAATGCCTATTTCCAAGTCAACCTTGATTAAGTTCCATTTAACTATAGAATCATAGAAATTATTTGTGTCAGAAGGGACCTTAAAGATCATTTAGTTCCAACTCTTTGTGTGATGTGCAAAGATTCAGTTTTCTAGTAACCTGAAATACCCTACCCAAATAACTCTGAAGGATGAAAAAAGAAAAAGAGTTATCCAAAGAAAAACCACAAAGATTGTATCGCTTTCCTTTAGTCATCAGGATGAATTATGTGAAAATGAAGCTGGGAAGGAAGGACATGAACTTAAAAAAAAAGACAATATATATTGTTCCATCTTTTTTATAAAAAGAGAAGATCTTCAATTTTTAAAGAAATACATTCATATTCTGAACATACTTTATCAATCTGACTGAAAAATATGTCTGATAACACCCAAAGATGCAGTAGAAGGAAAAGCATAATAAAAAGCTTGCCATACCTGCATATGTATTTAAGACACAATAAAAACCCTAAGGTGCTGACAATATTTCAGTGTGTAGGATAATAAAACAGGGTGTACCCTTCAATATTTCAATGATAAATTTATTTGTTGGACAAAGAGAATGATATTCTTAAAGAAAAAATAACCAAAACAATACATAAAAACAGAATAAAATGTGATAATAACATTGACTCTAGGGAAAAGCAGTCATTACTAATTTTTTTTTTATTTTGTCTAATGTACAGAAGAAATTCACAGGTACAGCAGAATTGTACATTCACACACAAAGTACATGTTAATAAATTTAGGCTTTTTTTTTTTT
>WAAG01019152.1:87011-100894 GCA_013390105.1 Tichodroma muraria | reverse complement strand
AAAAAAATCCAACTCTGGTCATTCCTTATAAAAATGAGGAAGAAGGAGGAAAACTTGACAGTTTGCTTCTTTTTAAATCAATGTCTGAGGCATTTCAAAATATCTTTCTACACAATTATAAAGGATTTTTTTTTAAAGGAAAGTCAAATAAAAAAAAAGAGAAGTGTGTCTTTGCAGTATTATCTGATTCCAGGAACTACAACTTACAATAAAACATCATATATGATGGAGATGATGCAGAGAAAAACTTGTGCCAGAAATAGAAAATTAATCAATTTAGTAATCTGTGTGTGTCATCAGGGCCAAATACTCATCTATTAAAAGCACCTCTTTGGTGCCTCATTGGCTCCAAAACTCCTGCACCATCCTCACTGAATCTGGTGTCTTCTAAGATCACATCTTCAGTCTGCAGCCTGCCTTGCTATTTATAGCTGGACATGGTTTCACAAATATTTATAGATTGGAAGTGCTTCACAGAAGTTCCTTGTAATTCCTACTTCAACATACACAAAAAGTCATTTGCCCTCAGAAAGCCAAGACATTATGCATATTAGTAAGCATCTTAGGAAGTATATATTTAATGTATGATGTACAATGATGTATGATGTGTGATGTATAATGTAATGTATGATAACGAATGTTACTCACGTGAATAGTTATTTAACAACAAGAATGTTATGTTATTTCCATGAATCCAGCAAAGATTACCACACCTGGACTAATCTGTGAAGAGCTTCAATTCCTACCTACCTTGGTGGTGCTAAAACATCTTGGATGACAAAATGAGAAAAAAAATATTAAAGAGAAAAAACCCAACTTGAAAATACGCTGAGTTGCTCAGACCAAAGCTATTTTGAGCGCTGTCACTGCACCTCCAGCATCTATGTTGGGTGAGTGAGAAAAGTGAATACAAAAAGCTGCCACCAATCCCACCCTCCTAAAGCATGAGCCCTGCACAGGCACACAGGAGCTGAAATGTGGCCAAAGGAAACCTGCCTCCCACATCCAGGAAGAACTGGAAATGAGCAAACAAATTGCTCTGCATTGACAGATACATTTTTCCTCCCTCAGAACTCTCTTTCCCTTCTCTTTCTCTGCACAGCCCTGTGTGTGCATTTCCATATTCCCTTGTAGGTCATCTGGGACAGAAAGGAAGGCTGGAGGGGAAAGCCACGGCCCTGGATTTGGGGGAGGGGGAGGACTCACAACCAAGCTTCCAGGCCATGGCTGCCCTGCAAGTTGATTACTCAACTCACCACTAATCTGCTGCACAATGCAATTTGATTTCAATTTCCCACGGAGCTGGAGGAAGGGAGAGAGGAGAACGTATCCAGGTGATGAAGCCCTGCTTAGGTTAAAGTCTGCTGAAAGCTTTCTGCAGAAAAAATGCACAGAAGGCACTGCAAAGGAATTAATTATGACATTAAAAATTAATGACTGGTCATGTTTCCCCGGTGCTTTTTTTTTTCTTTTATCAAATATTTTTGTTAACTAAATAAGCATGGCCATTTCGTCCAACTTCGTTTGCAACACCCCCTAACACATAGAAAATTCTGTCTTTGAAAAATTAGGGGTTTTTCCTAAAAGGAACAGAAGGCAATTCCATTTCTTGAACAATTTTTCTTGATAAAAATTGTAAAATTTTGTATTGAAAAGTAGTAATGGTACTTTATATATAGATTAAAATACTTTCCCTTCTCCTGGAGGCAAGACTTAAAGGCCTCTGGCACCACCATTGACCAAATAATGAAAGAATTTATTTGCCATACAGCTTTAGCAAAACAGCCCCAGAACATTTAATTAAAAACGCTGCAGTTCTTTTCAGCGAAGACGAAGCCTGACTGAGGGTTATATTTTGCAGAACTCCTTTGCTTCATTGCATGCACATTTCAACATCAGACCATCAAATACTTCATCAGTTTATTTCCATTCTAATCCATCATTTCCCTGGCAATATCCTATTGGAAGTTACTCTCCCTGCATATTTCACGAAGGCCAGCTCATTAGTTTCTTGTCCACCAACCTGCTTAATTACATCCCATAGTGAAACTCCATTAATTTTAGCAGATGCTATGTGTCATTCTACAGCCTGATTTTGGTATTTTGATCCCGTTTCTAACAGACATTTTGATCCTTGGTGCAGAAAGTGCCACTCACACAGTGTGAAGCTCACAAAGACAAAGCCCATTTTGTGTAACTCAAAGTGCCAAGTGCAGCCCATGGAGTCAGAGCCTGTCCTGACACTGGCCAGGATTTGTAACAGCTGACCTTTGAACCGGCCCAAAATGGCCCTTCCTCAAAGCTCTATCTGCTCTAATCAAGCAGAATATAGAGCAACATGGACTTTCATTCAAATATTAACAGAGGGGTGTTTTTAATTATACAGTTGAAAAATTTCAACTATTACACTGGCGAGATTTACATGAGCTTATTATGACTTTATAGACTTGATCTGGTTTAAATTATGAAAGCCTTTTATAACTTCCTACATGAGGATTCAGATTAGAATTTCTTTAATCAGCTCAAATGTATAACATTTGAATTAACCGTTCTTACAGTGTGCTTTTCCTGGTAGAGATTTAAAGCACCCCCACAAAACAGATTTGCCCAACAGAGAAACTGTGAAGTAAACAAAACCCCAGCACTAAGACTGACAGACAACTAGCACCAGGTATGACTTGGGCTCTACAGGCTTCTTTTTAAACAGTCACAATTCTTCAAAGAATATTTTTGAAAGTGGTCTTGTAGATCCACTTGACACATATGTGTGTGTTTGTGTATGTGTGTATATTTATATATGTATATATGTGCATGTATGTATATATGTGTGTGTATATATATATATATATATCCACCAAATCATCCACCAAAAATGAAAGATGGTAACTCTTTCATCAAAACATCAGAATATTTTTTTGTCAAACCTTTGCTTTATCAAAAGTCCAACCACTCATTAGTTCAACCAGATTTCCACTGGAAAGAAAATTTTTAAGAATTATCCCAGCTGTGAAGAACCAATATTCTGAAATGCATTTGGGGAATCTTGGGCTGATTAACTTTGAGTGATCTGAGATGTGAAAGCTGCCCTGGCAGTCAGAGCAGGGACTCAGGGCAGGTTTCTCAAAAGCCAATCTGTACCTCCAAATCCCTGATGAGGGACTGACACACACTGAAGTTACCATCTCAGTGGAAATGTAAGTTTTACAACCTTCATATTCCTACAAGTGGGAAAAAAAAAAAAGAAAATGTGTTTCTCTGTATATGTCCATGCTGTAAAAAAACAAGATATATCGTATTTTCATTATTTTCGCCTGATTGAGACACAGTTTTTAATTCTCACTTTCTGATGGATCCAGCCAGCCACAACAACCACTATGGAATTTATGTGGAGCCTTTCCAGAGATAAGATGACTAAAAATAGCTGTCAATAGTCAGGATCCCTGTAGAATAGTTGTACAGTGGGCAATACTTTGAAAAACTGAAATGGTAAACTAGATTTCATTATAAGAAAAGAGATGGTATTTTTTGAGAAATTAAGCCTTTGTAAGACATCTTATGCAGATAACTCTAAAACTGAGAGCCAAATGGGTTTTAGATGTACTTGGAGATTCCTTGAGCATTTTAACTGGGATACCTGGATGGAGAAGCCCATGCTCTGAACTCCTGAGTGCAGATGCCTCACTGATGTCAGGAGGAAAATCCTCACTGCCTTAGTTTTACAAAGAAAATGGAAGATTACTTTAATGTATAAGACAGATCCCACTACCACAAAAGCAGCAGTTATCGTTAGGCCCGATCCATCCGCAAACACAAGAACACAATCGTTCTGTATTCTGTGTATGGAATAGCAGAACACAACTGCTCTGCAATGCTTTCATGCCCAGCAGTTCTCCAAGCTAATTGGTCAGTGCACGGTGTCGGAAATTTCCTATAAAACACTGGCCCACAAAGGCTCCCAGCACACCAGGGGGCTCTGGAGGAAACCACCCTTGTCTGGGGTCTGTCCGTGTCCACACTGCCCCTAATTGCACCAAGCACCCAGGCCTGATGTTTAAAGCTTCATTCCGGCAGAATCCAAGTGCACATGTAAGTGCTTTGTTGAACAAGGAGGGATTTAGGCATATGCTTAAGTACTTCACTGAGCTGGGACCAAGTTACTATTTATAGCAAGCTTTTTGTTCCGGTTTTATTGTTCAACACTTAAAGTCATCCTATGGCTTTTCCTTCTGTATGCCCTCCCCTCACACAGCAAACCTTTCAGGGCTGCAATCTTCTTCCAGAAGTCACAGGTTTAAAATCAGAATGGATGTTATATGCTCCTCCAATTACATAATTTTTTTCATCATATTTACACAGAAATATGCAATTAAAAAAAAAAAAAAAAAGGCTGAATGGTAGGAAGGTCATGGAGCCAAAAGTTGTATGTAATAACGGGATGAAAAATTCCATCCCACCCCCAGCACTGATGCACTCACAGAGGAACCAAACACTAATGTGTGCACCGAGAAGCGTTCACTCCAGCTTCCCCAGGTGTCCTTTGCTGTGCAATCCTCTGTTCCACGGAGAAATTCAGGCAGAGCCATGTCTGAGGCACGATTGCATTGGACTTGAAAAGCCATCGGTGCTGAGCACCCCTTGCTGCTGCAGAGGCAGACTGCTCGCAGGCACTGAGCGCCGTTGTGAGGAGACAAAAATACTTCCACAGGACTTCCAGTCCAACACCAGCACCTCTGTGTTTTCACTTAGAAAAATACATCTCTACTGCAGAGGCACCTGGACTATCAGCTCATCTTTCAGTGTTAATGAACATGTTTTCACCAATCCTTGTTTTGATTAATTAATGTCTTTTCACGGATATTGGTCCAATAACAAAAAATCCACATCTCCCCAGAAATCTCACAATATTCCATCTCCTCCTTTAAAAATACTGTTGTTGTTTGACAGATTTTATGTTCCCTGTAAAAACGCACACGGGTCTTCTGTTTCCTATATTTGTACACAGATTACCCAAAGACAGCGCTGTGCTTCTGGGATGCTCGAAAACCCTGCTGGAGAAAAGCGGCAGGTTTAGCTCTCACGCCTCGGTTAAACCAGCTGGGAACGGCGCGCTGCCATCCGAAACGATAGCAAACGTAAGGGTGTTTAGGAATGGAAACGGTTTACAGGGAAAGGATTGCTGCTGGTATTTGTTGAGGATGGAGGGAGAGCGGAGAGGCAGACGGGGAAGGACGGAGAGGGAGCAGTGCGAGGCAGCGGCGGCTGCGGCCGTGCCGGGGCAGGGGCTGCANGGGGGCTGCAGTGAGGGCAGGGATTGCAGGGATGGGGTTGAAGGGATGGCAGGGATTGCAGGGAGGGCAGGGATTGCAGGGAGGCCAGGGATTGCAGGGCCGTGCGATGCAGAGCCCGTGCTGCACAGCAGGAACAGCCGCTTCCCAGCTCCCAAGGAAATGCACCGCTGAGCTCTGTCTGTGGAAATCCTCCACAGAGAAACTCGCTTTGCCTGGTTCCTCCTGCGCTCAGAGGGACTGGATCTTACACATCCCTGTGAATTCTTGCACGTGAACAGCATCAAAGAAGGCTCCAGCATCCATTTCTCCTGCAATCGTGACTTTCAGTTCTGTCTGCCAAGATGCATTGAAAGGGGCAAAATCATCCCTCAAAAGCACATTATTTCATCAGAGTGCCCAATAACCCAAAGCCACTAAAATCACAGAGAGAAGCTTTTCACCGTTTTCAGGAGGTGCTGAGTCGGACTGCAATAACCTTCAGCTAAATTATTAATGGCAACTTGTAAGCCATTATCATGGGAAGATCTCTATTAGTCACCAATTTACAATGTTATTTTCAAAAACATCCAACTTAGGGATGCACAAATCCCATTGACAAGCCAACAGGACTTAAAATTCCATTTGGCTTCCATTCCTCCCCTTTTTAAAAATCCTGCCCTTAATACATTAAACCTTCTTACTGCGTTATCTATAACTTATTTGACAATCAGCCCATAAATGTTACTTGACAAGAACACAACCCTTGGTGCTAGGTCTACAAATTCTCTCCCTAGGGCTGGATGAAATTTTAACTACAGGGCATTCAGTTCTAGGCAGGTTCTTCTACCTGATACGCAAAGGTTCTCAGAAAGGTGTCCTCAAGAAGAACAGCAAAATAACCTGGTGTTTTCATGTACAGAAGAGACTTGGTTGGTTGTGTATATGTAGAACATATCATGCTTCACTTCTACATAAGTAAATGGCTTTAATGCTCTTACTGAATAATATCACAAATATCTAGCACATACAAGCAGAGCTTTGTGCTTACAGCAGCATTTTCTACCCAAAATTCCCAGCGGCTTTACAAGTAGTGATTAATTAACCCTTGAAGCAGGCAGGTTACGTGCACACTGTAACAGCTGAATTATAAATCTGAAGCAACAGCCCACAAGGACAAGCAATGCGTATGAAGGCACAAAATGTCCCCTAACAAAGCAGGCAACAACACACAGTTTGTTCTCCCATCCCATGCCACAGCCCTCACATACCTGCATTTTTTTGGTCTTTCCTTGAGGAGGAAACACAGGATGTCATCAAGCTGGAGCTGTGCTAGCGGGATAAAGGTATGAGCATGGAAGCATTACTAAAGCTGCAGCTGTATTTTATTCTGATCGATGGGAAAGCATCGGCTGGGATCTTAAGGGCAGCAATACATTTCAAGTAAGCATTATCACAAGTCAAGAGAGCTCACCAGCAACACATTGAAAGGAAGATGTGAAGGAAGCACAGAAAAGGAGTGGAATTCAGGGCAGCAACTTCGGCAAACTCAGTCAAATGATTTGAAACATCTCTTAAAGAGAGGATCAAGGAATTCAGGAAAACTGACAATTGCCAATGAAGACTTCATAAAATAGTGCGAGAGATTATCTCAGTGGTGGGGGAATACAGGAAACACTGGAAGAGACACCCAGACTCTTCAAAGGCTTTGACTATCAGAAGAGATTGTACAAAAGGTGAAACAAGAACGTTTAACATAAAACAAGAATTAGAATGGCACAGTTCTGATCCAGATGAGCCAACACACAAAAGGATCAACAACTAATGAGGGACATAAAAAGGCAATAGGAAAAGGATCTATAAATACAACAGAAGTAAGTGGGAGAAAAAGATAAGCAGAGGTTCTAGTATTTAATGGGAAAGGAGAGAAAATAACAGATGGCAAAGAGAAAGCTGAAGCATTCACTACTTCCTTCATATTCTTTTATGTCTCCATCTAAAGGATAATGAAAAGCAAAAATGTTTCTAAAGTGATTTTCACAGAGAAGACAGGACTAGAGGCCTGAAGAAAAGAAAGAATAGGCTAAAAAGTATCAAAAGAAGCCAGACATACTCAGTCTGCTGGAGAATGGTGAAGTTGACCACAGAGTACTTAAGGAATTACCTAAAGCCATCCCCAAACATTAGCTATTATATTCAGTAATGCACAAAGGGAGGGTAGAGCTCCCAAAGGAAGAACAGGGGAGAGGCAAAAACAGTGTGCAGCTTCAAAAGGAGAAGCAGGGCTAAATTGAAGGAACTGCAAACCCAACCACCTCCCTTTTATACCACAGAGGATACTGAAACAAGTTAAATCACCACAGAAGTACCTCAAGGATTAAGTGCCTAAAGAGAATCAGAATGTCAAAGCAATTAAATTTCCTTTTTGATATGGTAGCTGGGCTACTGCAGAAGGAAACCCCAGTAAGAGGCAGTTTAGACTGGCTACAGTAAGGCTTTCTGGAACTGGCCAACGTGATATTTTCATGGGGTGGAGGGACTGATACGAAATTGCAGTTCACTGGGTGCAGTTTCTTTAAAAAAAATCAAAAAACAAACAACCACACAAATTAGAAGCAAATACTAAAACTCACTGTCAATGGAATGCATCTCACAACTCGCTGCACACATTAGAAAATGCCAGGAGAGAAAAACGTTTGTGAAGTGAGCAGGTAGGGTTCATCTCACCTCCAGCTCACAAACAAGATCAAAATTCAAACTAAAATTTAAAGCATTGAAGAACTTATTGAAAAGTGAAGTGTAAGCAGAACAAGTGCAAATCTAGACATAAAGAAAAATGTTAAAGAGAGATCAGCTGAGTTCTGTTGGAAGGGATCTAAAAGCCACCATTGACTACAAGTAAAAAATAGTACAATGGTATTTTTAAAAAGGAATATTTCATGCCAGGATGTCTAACAGGACTGCCACTCAGACAGTAACCTTCCCATTTTTCTCCACACTCCAGAAACTTGCAGAACACAAGTGAAGAAAAAAAATCTCAAGAAAATTCACAGTAAATGCAACTCTGTCTTGTCATCCTATTTAGCTGGGGAGCAATAAATGTCAGCAGTGCCAAGGGGAAATATGAGGGGAGCACTGTTGTGTCAGGCAAAAAGCAGTGTAATAGTGTGTCTTTGGAGGGAACTCACCCATTAACACCAACCTTCACAGGCCATAATGGCATTTTCGTGTTCCTACTGCTCTCGAATTCTTTAGCACTTGACACAGAACCACCGTGGCTACTGTATATAACACATTAATTTTTCAGAGTATTTAACCTTTCAAGAAGGATCATTCTACATCTTCCAGATTGATTCTTGTGGCATTTTCAAGCTTAACTAAAATATGGGCCTAGTTTTTGTTAGGGCTTTTGGACACTTTCTGTAATTAAGAAAAATCCAGTGATGTGGAATAGATCTCTTCCAGGTGAAATTTTGGGTAAAATTTTGACATTCTGTCTTCATGTAATTACTTTCTACTGTTTATAGGCCAAAACTGATGCCAGCCTTCTATTTTCACTTCACATAAACTGATTTAAAGCTTGTAAAATACTTCACACATTAGAGAAATGCTGGTGAAATGCAGACTTTGTAGAGACTAAAGTGATGCATTAACACTGCATTTGAACTTAAGACCACAAGTTCAGTGCAGCAAAGCAGTTGTAAATACACCTAATAATGACACCAATTAGTTCTAAATAATGAAATTTCTTCTCAAAACTTCCATTTTGCTTTCCCTGTAACTGTAGGCCACCACCTAAAAATGCACATATCCATCTCCTCAGATGACAAAGAACATAAATCTTAATTCTTCTGGAGTAATTACTTTAAGCTTCAGCAACTGCAAGGAAATCTGATGATAGCAAAGAATATTTTTCTGCTTGATTATCATAAATCTCCTCATTCATACTTCTGCTTAAAAAATATTCCGAAATGCCTATTGGAATACTTTCTAGGAACCCATCAACCTATTGGAAGTTTTCAGTATGGGTTACAGAGAACATTCCCTGAAAACAAAATTCCTATTTATTCAATCCTCTTAAACAGTATTAACCTCTTTAAATAATAACAACAGTACAAAAAGGTTTAAAATACCAAGAAATTACCTGAGTCACAAAAAATGGAATGCTGGATCATCTATAATACGGCCCAATTTTGTCTGCTGTGCTGAATGCAATCAGACCTTCCAGGATGGAAGATTTCCCATCAGTGGGAATAACTTTCCCTAATGAAGGATGGCTATTCAATAAGCAGGACAGAATATACAGGATCAGCAAATACTTTCAAGGTGACTTTTTCTGCACAGGAAAGCTATCCAGAGGCTTGGAATCTCCTGCTCAAAATGAGGCAACAAAAGGAATGTGCTGGGCATTAGGCTCACTGATAAACCACCAAGAGAAATCCTGCTCACCAGAAAACTCCTGAATCCTAAAGCATTTCTTGAAGAGATGCATCTGGAGTGGACAGCAGCTGCAATATCTTTGAGCAATCCTCATCCCTGATGGATGATTTTAGAGTAGGTATAACTTTCATAAGTTCAATATAAGTTATTTGAGCCTTGTTAATAAATAAATCAGGCTAAAGGCAATCCCCCAAACACTGTGGAATTAATGATTTATCAATCTTAGAAATAGAAACGCTGAATAGAGACAGCTGCATTATTCTGGCTTCGCAAGGCACAAAAGGTTTTCAAAACTTGAAATGTGCATCCAAGGTCACTCTGCCGTGGAGTGTGAGAGGGAAACGTGATTCAGCCTTGCAGCTCCAAATCCCATCCCTTCAACAATTAATGTCAGTCCTGGATGAATGTGCAAGCCCTTGTGACAGTTTCTGTGTTTACATACAATGTATACATAATCCCACTGCAACATGCAGGCAGGGTACCTGGGGGCACCAATGAAATCAGGCAGGTCTGGTTCTGAAAAACCCCACTGCTGTGACTTTTTAAAGGCATTCCACCACACAGGGAATAACGTCACTGTGCAAACAGGGGTTCCTGTGTTATGGCAGCTGGCTGCTGCTGCTGCTGCTCTCTCACGGCCGTTCAGCTCCTGCACCACAGCGTTGCCTTCCCAAGCCTTTGGCACCCCAAACGTGGCAACCTCAGAAGCTGAGCAGTTATTGGGATGTGAGCAGGAATAGGAGCGATGGAGAGACTGTAGAACTCACCAGCAGTGCAGTGCAAGCCTTAGGATCAGAGCAGAGAAAGGCTGGAAACAGATAAATAAGCGCCCACAAGAGAATTGCTCTTGAGGCTCTGAGGGCACTGACCTGAGCAGGCTCTTCAGAAATGCCTTTTCTGCACAATTAGAGATGCTCAATGAACTCTCCAAAACACACTTCCTACTGCACTGATTAAAGATGTAGCAACCTCTGCCTCCTAGAAATATTTACAGCTTTTTCGGTTTACATTCCAGTGTGTGGAGGGCATCCCTGCAGCACACCAGTTATTTTATTTAGATGTTACAAAATATCCAAGAGTTCTGAGCATAACTTTTAAAATAGGTGAAAACATGGCCTTTTACATAATGACCCTTAGACACAAGCCCATGCTGATGGGTACAGGGTCATCAGCAACAGGGCAGTTACACATCCCTTAGGAAAAGCTGTCTCAGATCACACTGATGTGAAAGATTGGTCACACCCATAAAATGGAAGTCCGAAATATTTCACTACTAATAACTCCGTTTATGAAGAAGAAGCTTTTTTCAAAGTAGGCTTTGGCGATAAATAAGCTGCTCTGATTTAAGTGATAATTCTGTAGCATGACTACACTGAGACCAACCCGGATCTCAGCCACTGTGACACTCATTGCTGTCACCTCTGTCATCCTATTATATTTGTTATATTATATATGTTATCACATTTGTCACACAAATATTTCTTGTTCATTCTTGCTTTTCCTTTCTCAAATCTTTTCTATTTTTCTTTTCAGATAATTAAAACTATTTATCGTTTTGCATTTGCCACTTCTACTCATAAAATAATATGCATTTCTATTCATCTTACTTTTTACAAACTTTTTCTTTCAAAGGACAACTAAAGTTCCACTCTGAACTTTTCAAATTGCAACCATTTACTGCACAGTGTACATTAAATGTAAAGCTGTTTGGAAACAGAATTCTTATGTCTGACACTCACATTCCAAGGATAAGCTTCACCAGAAGTTTGAACTTTGTGCTTTAAAAGATGTGTGTGTTTTAAAGGATTTCAGCAGTCATACAATTTTGTTTAAGTGTAGACATTCCCTCTGTTCCCAATTATCTCCTCTGCTATCATCTCCCATCAGACTGCCACTAAAACAATCACTTATCTCTTGTACATTTACTCTGCTTTTTCCTCATGGTCAATGCAGATGACTTTTTCCCAGCTGCAGTCCTGAACCTATTCTTAAACTACAAAGCAAGTTTTAGGGTGTTTTGAGTATCAGAATTTTCTTCTTAGCCTCACTTGCTATACTTTAAACTGTCCACAATAACCAGAATATGCAGGTTTTGTTGATGCAGATAAACTCCAAGCACTCAGAGGATTGCCAATATTCAGACGAACAGTCCAACTTTCCAGTCACATCACTGAAGTTTCCATGGTAAATTACCTGAGGTGATTATTCTTGGCTAACCAAGGATAAGGAGCCAGACAAATGCACCAGGTTTGACTCAGCCAGCTCCAAAAAGGCTGCAAACACTGTCAGAGGTGCCCTGTGGTGCCTGGTACGTGACACGGGACACGGTGGAGACTCACAGCTCTCTGAAACAGTGCCAAAAGCCAGGAGAGAAACCCTGAGGCATCTCCAATAACACCAAACACCTTTTTGGGGAAACCAAACCAAACCCACTGGCTATGATAGTGCTCCATTCAGTCTCTTCCCTGCACTCTTCCAAACCATATCCATGGAGGTGACAGCATCACAGGACACCATATAAATATCCCTGTTACATCCCCATGGAGCTTGTCAAAAACAATAAAAATGTACTTAGCATAATCAGGAAATAGACAATTGAATAGTTAAAAGATATGGTTGGGATAGAGAGACATGCCAGACATTTGGATCAATATCACATTCAATAGCCTGGATAATCAAGAGGTTGTGGTCCTGGATTTACAGCATGAGAGCAAAGGACAGTGCTGGTAATGGTATCAAATAGGAACTCAAGGTAACAGAATACTCTGCATTCATTCCATTAAGTGTTAAAGTGACTATGTTAATATTGACATGAAACTGAACATTTAATCCATATTCTTTTTGCTTTAGGAAGAGCTTCCAGCAATGTTCACTTTGAAAATGGAGCTTAACGTCAGATCACAAAGTCATTGCAGAGAATACTGAGCTGGTTTCCTAGCAAGATACCACAGACAAACCACTTCTGCCCAGAAAAGTCATGAAAACGCTGAATCCTGCTTGAGTCAGCACATGAAAATTAGTCACGTGCAGGTGAGGGGACAGGATCAGAAACGAAGTGCTGCTGAGAACACGACAGTGTGCGCGCAGACCCACTCAAAGAACTGCTTACGTAACTCAGGGCTCGCAGTCTCTCCCAGCCACACACAGCATTCCTTAAAAGAATCCCTTTTACTGTTTGGGAGTTGAGTTACAGCACTATCAACTTTCACACTGTTTAAAAACTTACATTTTAGCTTATTTTGGGAGCAGTTAAGTCCTACTCTACACCGTTGCTTTCAGCTTGCTACATCTTCCCAGCACCTTATCTTGGTACCCATGCTTCTCAAATAGCACTTTACTACAAAATACGCTTTAATTAAAAAGAAAGTAAAGAAAGTATTAGCACAGAACCAGGTTGGTGTAACGTGATAAAACTGCACAATAAGATGGAAAAAGAAAAAAAAAAAAAAAAAACACAAGCAGAAAGAATCAGCAAGAAATACACAGAAAGAAGTAAACTTTTGGACAGTTTAATTCAGCAAACGAGAGGTTTTCTCCACCTACAATACAGGAGGCTTTTCAAACATACAGAACGGAAGACCGTGCTCCTCCTTCCACGTTTCTAGTACAGTCAAGTACTAGACTATAGTCTAGTACCATCAGGATTTTAAAAGAAGAACCCATTGTATTCAGTGACGGTAGGAAAACACATCTTGACGACATCCATGCCAAGGTGGGGCGACCGGGACTACAGCGGCCACCTCAGCCGGCATCCAGGGGCACCTGGGCGGGCTGCTGCACTGCGTGACCCGGGCAAAGTTACCTCCCGCCGCATTTTCCTCGGGCTTCGAGGCGCTCGAAACGCTCCGCTGGAGTACTGCGAGGCTTTGGAAACCACTGCTTGTAAAACATTTAAATCCCCCCGTGGAAAAGAAGAAAAAAAAAATAGCCCCAACCCGGCCGCAGCCGAGCTCAGCAGGCGCCGCAGGCGCTGGGCGAGCGCCGGGGACGCGGCGGGGACGGCGCTCCCGGGAGGGCTTCTCCTTCTTCCATCAGCCCCGCCGAGGGAGCAGGGCTGCGGGCAACAAGCTCCTTATGACTCTCCCGAATTAATATTTCCAGGAGGAGCGTCCCCTCCGGGAGCCCGGCGCCCCGAGCGCGTCCCCGGGGGCTCCCGCCGGGCGCGGTGCCTCGGGCGGG